>JAVRXN010000010.1:86703821-86828821 GCA_033556935.1 Timema podura | reverse complement strand
ATTAGTATTTATTTCATCATATTTTTAAATATTTAGACTTTTGAAAACTTATTTTACTAGAATATGAGCTATTAATGAAATAATCAATTTGAAAGTCCTTTCCTTAAGGATTTAAACTGAAGTTTAATTACTAATTATATTTTGTAAACTATTATTCCAAGTCATCATTGTTATTATGAAATATAACATAATAAAGTGAAATGCCTTGTTTAATTGGTTAGCTTTTTTACATGCTTCTATGTTGTATGTTTGTTATACTCAGTAGTATAAGTGCTATAAAAGTTGTTTATTACCATAAGGGGCTTAAAAATAACAAGGTTTAACGAGCTACCTTTAAACAAGTCCTGCTTTGGCCTAGGGAAAAGCAGCACTGACTCTCGAACTCTTGTAAAGCTTTGATTTTTAATCTAAACAGTTTATTTATTAAATATAAAAGGCAGGGTATGGATGGCTTAATGTCCTAGGTGTCAGTAGCCTTGATATGTAGGTATTTATTAATGACAAATACTATTAATTTTTGAAATCTTTTTAAAACATCTATTTAGTTTAGTTAATATGTCAAATTTAATTAGATTTTGTTGCAGCTATTTTGAATTTTTAAAAGTATATTATTCTAAATTTATTTCACATTCTCTACTGGTTAGCTAACCATGAAACAAAAATCGTTTATCCTACCAGAATTTAGAACAAATGTATATTTTGAAAATAATATTTAATTACTTCCTTAACATTAATTAAGAATTGTTAAATTCATAATCCTTGTTTTTCTATGGTAAGACAAAGCTAATGTGTAAAAATTTATATTTAATCAATTTAAAGATTATTTTAATGATTAGTGATTTTTAGAAAAACCTCACTGCCTGCTGTTTTCAGACTGCACATGCTAAATAAAAGTGTTACAATGCTTTTATATACATGGCAAGGCCATGATAACCATTGTATATAACTTCAAATATGTATACTGTTACAAATGACTTTATTGTTAAATGTGCTTGTATGTTTTAAAAACTGTGTTAGTATTTATTACTGTTGTAGGCATCTTATATATTGTATTAAAATGGTTAGTAATATTCGTATTATTGCTTCAAGTATAATTCAGAAAACTCTTTGTTTTAATAAATAGTATCTATACAAGAGAAAGTTAAGACCAAACACATTTGCTATAGAGCTATATCATTATTAGTATTGTTAACTTTTCCAACTATGTTAAACTCAAGGAAAATAATGACTTTCTAAATCAACAAAATATTTATTTTGAATATGTTAAAGGGAACTTTTTTTCTGAAAATTTTTGTTTAGTTTTCAGCTTTGATGTAGTTTATGGTCACCACAGTTTCCTTAAGGTAAAATTGTTGTTTAATTGTTATACTCTCTCATCATGAAAAATAAATATATAACCAAATTATGGTTTCCATTTATTTCTAAAAAATCTTAAAGAGCATTGGATTAGGGATTATGCTATTTGATTATTTTATGCTGGTATATACATTTTAGTTTAGTGTTAGATCACTATCAGTATTTAGATGTTATTTAGATTTCTCATCTCCCATTTATTTTATTTAAAATAAATCATTATATTTAATGGAAAATTGCCATATTTACCTGAAGACAAGAGGCCAACAGTTTTTTTTAAATAAGTTATTTAAATGTTTTATTATTTCTCTTACACTAGTAGACTTCATTCACAATATTTAATTTGTGTAAGTCCTTAAAAATAGAAAAATACTAACATCTCCTAATTGCCCTCATACATTTTTAATGGAATATATATTATGAAGCTATAAATATACACATTGCAAACTAATGTACAACCATGAATGGAAAGAAAGTTTTGCTCTCATAATATTTATATTCTTTAACTTTCACAATTCATTGCAATCATTTACTAACGTTAAAAATTAAAAAAAAAAGTGTAAGCATCAATCATCCTGCTACTTTTCAGGGTAAATGAAGAGTACAGTAAATACATTCAAAATTAGCATGAAAGATCCTTCACTTGGTCTCAGTCAGTATCGTGTTTACACTCTAATCTTAAGTCCCAGTGTTTGACATCTAGCAGGGCCAAAAATGTTTCATTGTTAAATTGAGGTAGTAGATTTTTCTTAATATGATAAATTAATAGTATAGGCTATTATTTTAGTTATATTTACTAATAATATTATATATCTATAAGGGAAAACTCTTTTCGCTTTATGAGGTAATTGTGATATATATTATGAGGTAATTATGAGATATATTATATATTCACATCCAATGTCCTTTTCCTGCATTTTCCCTTTTTGTTATTCCTTTTACATGTTCCTATCTATGTGTCCTATCATTCTTTACAAATCTCCATTTTCTCCCTATTGTGTTTTTTGGTTTCCTCATTTAGGAAGTTGTGTTGCGCGTCACACACTCCTCCCTGATGAGTTCCGATAATATGAAACCTAGGTTGGGGGATTGGGTGGTAACGATCAATTTTCTTCAAGAGGCAACCATTACTTATTTGTCCAATGGCAGCAATGGAAAGTATTAACTGTGTTCTTCTTTTCATTGTAAGAACCATATTGTGTTTGTCCCTTTTAAATGTTTCTATCCACCTTTCCTTACCTTCTTCCAAATATATTAATAATATTAGTAAGTCGCTAATTTACCACACAGGAACTAGGTGTTCTTAAAAATAAGGTCTAATTTAAAAAAAATAGCTTGTTTGGATTAAAACCCATCCTCTTGGGTTTGAAGACTTTACCAACCTATGATCTATAACAATTATCATTTTTAATAGTCCACTATTTTTACCATTATCATTATCATTCCTCTATATAATGAAACTGTTTCATACAGCTAAAAGTCAATAATTTACAGAATAATTCACTTGCAGCATGTAAGAAATGAGAGAACCTATTTTTTACAAAGTTACAAGCTAACAATTATAGCTTATGTCCTTGCAAATCGAGTATTTTCTACAGATGTCAACTCAAAGGTATAGTACTTCACAAGTGAAATTGTAATGAGTTATCTTTACACAATCCAGCATACAAATTTAATCAATAAATCACCACTGTAAACAAATTAAGTATGTAATCTGGAAATTAGGTTTATAGACTTATGATGTTGGTGTAGACAGGGTGATTTTTAGGTTAAGAGAAGACCACATATTCACATTTTCAAATGAGTTAACTGAAAATTGAGAAAATATTTAGAAATATAGATCATTATGGTTATAATAATTAAAACATCTGCCTTAAAATAAATTAGTGTGAATTTCTGTCATATTGAACCTCAAAACAATGCGAAATCAAATAACTTACCTCATTTAATAATTTAATTGAATTTATTAACTTTGGTTTTGAAACCTCCAAACAAAATGTATTTATGTTCTTTAAATTTGTAATAACTGATATTATATTATTTAATTAAAACTCCCACAAACTCATTATCACTGGTTTGATAGATTTTAATTGATGCAACAATAGACACAGAATATTCTCTATAAATATTTCTTTTGTAAATAAAACAGCTGAACTGTATATATTTTCTACATTTGCACTCAAATTTAAAATTCAAATTATTTTCTTGATGAACCCCTTTAAATTAACAATATTGTAAAACATTCTCTTGTTGCTTGTTACCTTCTTCGGTGGTCGCATGATCTAAGGCAAAGCTCTTGCAATAGTCTAAACTTCCGATGACAGGGAGAATGGTGGTTGAATCCTGGTAAGGAGAACTGAGTGTGGTTTTTCCCAAATGGTTTTACACTATCCCTTCACGCAAATTTGGGTACACCTCCTCTAAAACTCAGCCTTCCTATTCCTAAACACATTAGAGTAAAAAATAAATAGTACATATGCGTATAACCAGTACGGGCAGTAAGATGAGACTCTAAAAAATAAACTCGTAGCTTGTTGATTTTATACTTGTAGTTTATGAATCAGGTCACTGATTGGACATGTGTGATTTAATTTAAAACAAGGGCTACTATAGACAATAATGATATATAAAGGAAGCAAGTTTTAGCAAAGTGAATCAGCATTAAGGTATTTACTGGTTCATACTACTTAACATTCCTGGGAGGATCAGAAGGGAGAAAATTTATGTTCACAAATTTTAAATTAGACTTTATAGAGTTTTAGCAAATGTATATACAGTATATATACACATAAGTGTGTGTCTATGTATATTTATGACCTCGGTGGTCTTGGGGTAAAGTGCTCACCTCAGGACCCAATGTTTGTGGGTTCAAACCCAGCTGAGGTCAACGGATTTTTTTTTTAGCGATAAAAATTCATAGCATAAATTCATTCAGAGGGTAAGCAAAGCAGTCGGTCCCCATGTTGATTGTGGCATATAGAAGAACCCTGGAGGGTATTTGAAAATACTTTTTGCTCTTGTTCATGGAAATTATCGTGTGCAGATATAATCAGTTGGTTCAAAGAATGCATTTTAAACACCTCAAATAAAAAAAGTATATATATATATATATACATATATACATGGAGTATATATACATATATACGTGCGTATATACATACAGTGTAGTTTTTACATATATAAACTGTTTCCAGCTTGTGGTCCAGTTTAGTTTTTTTTTTATTCAAGTCATATATTCTTCCACTACCGGCTAGCTAGGCTTGTCATAACTCCATATACCTTATAATATAACTTAATATTAGGACAGGCACAACATCCAGTCTCGAGCCATCAACTTATCAATGTGAAAGGGTAAACCCATATTTTTATCAATGATAAATTTTCGGCCATACCGGGAATTTAACCCGGGACTGTTATCCTAGCAACAACCAGCAACCATGTGTTTTTTTAAAGAAATAGAGCGTGGTGTGCGACATTGGTTGATACAATAGGTATGAGTGTACTGATTGTTATCTTACGTTTCAATAGACATATTATTGAAAGTTTATGTATAGTGTGCTAGACACCCTTGAAAAGCTCATTGTGTGCGTGTGTCAATACAACCTTGCGACCCCTCACCGCGTGTCTACCAGACAAGTGTTGGTATTATTTGAGTGTGTGTGCTGAAACACCCAAACTGGCCGCCAGCCAGTTTCCTAGTTGTGATCTCAGCCACCTAGAAGCTCTTGTTACATAGGGATTCTTCTTCCACGCAGTGACAAGAACTTCACACAGGTTAAACTTATATAAAATCTACAAGGCACTGTGCTATTTGCATTTCTTTGCCAGGGCAATGGTCCAGAACCCCCGCATGATTTCATTGGTCCTGAACTGTCTTAGGGCTCCACTAAACTGGTTTAAGTGATTGTTTACCCCCTCCTGGCAACTTCCATCTGAGGCCTAAGGGCATAACCAGGAGGCAGCTTGATGCCTGTTAAGTTTACATGTTCTCCTTGGTAATACACAGGTCCTAAGATAATAAACAAACATTTTAGCTATATGAATGTGTTGCGTCAATAGACCAGACCAGAGACTAATAAAGAGTTATACATTTCGTTTATGTTAAAATGTTTATTAAGATTTTGTATATTATGTTACCTTGTTACTTATTAGTTACTAGTGGGCATATCATAATTTGTCATCACCATTTTAAATTCAGTTTAGATTTTGCTCAGGTTTGTATTTAAATAATATTAAATTTAATTTAAACATATTTTTGTGGTGTCAGTGTTAATTTGATTTTAAACCCCCCCCCCCCCCTCTTTAATTTAGATGGTCCACATTACCATAAATGAAAGGCAGGTTAGTTACAAAAGAGTTTTTTTTATTCAGTAAACAACAATACTCGCAGAGAGAAAGAGCGAGACATACTCAGAGTAAAGGCGTTGATAATAATAACAAATGGCCATAACAAACAAGCCGAAATAAACATAATGGGGCACGGCCCCAAGACTCTAAGAAGGTACAGCAAAGTATTAACAAACAAACATATTTAAATTGACCCTGTCCAGAAAACGAAGTATATCCATAATGACTACAAATAGAAATGATAACCTGCTGATAAAAAGAACTATCGTAAAGATATATATTAGTCGCCCTTGACGACTCTCCAGTAGTAATGTAAAAGACTAGAGTACGCTAAACAATAATGCCTCGTCTTACTTGCCATTTCAAGGCGCAAAAAGGTAACAAGAACTCTAATAAATATCAATAAAGTTAACCAACTTAACCATTAACATGGTTAAAGAGCTAAGAGTGCGGGCTCGCGACCCCAGATTTGAGCAACAAGTACATAATTTCAAAAGGCTAAGATTCTTAATTTTGACAAATAAAGTCATATTTCTAACAAGATCCTATAAAATATCTCGCGCACCAAGATGGCGACGTGATGAACCCCGAACCCATCCGTGAAGCGGACGAGACGAGTCTGCTATTACAATATTTGTTTAAAGTTTGACTGAACAACTATGACTTCCGGGGAAATCCTGCAGTCTCATTAGAATTGAAGCTTTAAGTTAAGTTTTAAATTAATATCGCCGAAACATTAAATTTAGAGTCCATGATGCCAACCAATTTTGAAGCAAAAAAAAAATCCAAGTCTAATTTGAAAACTAAGTGTCTCACCTAAAAGAGTGCAGAGAATTGAGTAACTTGGCAATAGAGTCCAGCCGTTTTATACACAATGTCACAATCACGTGTTCTCATTTCGCGGGAAGCACAGTCGGGAAGAGGGGTGAGGGGAGTGCACAGTTTCTAGACTAATCTCCGATGATCGGGCAATTATTCAAATTGCGCGCCGGCGAGTTGGCCGGTGATACCAGGACGCTGTGCTGGCGCGCGCGGACCTGCGAAAGTAGACAGTCTCTTGTTTTGGGTGAGGCGCTTTTGCAGGTAGACGTTGAACCACGGTCAGTTTGTTTGATACGAGTCGGGCTACGAAGTGTACGTAGCGTTGGAGCCATGTTGCAGACTAGCCAAATGGGGGCAGAACTGGTGAGCCAAAACAGTATTTTTCTCTTTCATGTTTGTAACAACGTTACATCCTTACTATTATAAATGCGAGTGTGAGTTTGTTTGTTTGTTTGTTTGTTTGTTACGCTTTCACGCCTAAACTACTCGACCGATCATCATGAAAATTCGCATACACGTTGTCATGGGTACATAAAAGGACATAGGGTACCTTTCATCCAGAAAAATTGCGAATGTGAGTTTGTTTGTTTGTTATTGTTTGTTACGCTTTCACGCCTAAACTACTCGACCGATCATCATGAAATTTCGCATACACGTTGTCATGGGTACATAAAAGGACATAGGGTACCTTTCATTAAGAAAAAATGCGAATGTGAGTTTGTTTGTTTGCTTGTATGTTTGTTATTGTTTGTTACGCTTTCACGCCTAAACTACTCGACCGATCATCATGAAATTTCGCATACACGTTGTCATGGGTACAGAAAAGGACATAGGGTACCTTTCATACAGAAAAAAGTACCGTTCCTGACGGATATAAAAAAAACTGTTAGACGGTCGTCCAGCTTAACAACTCGGCGTACTGATATGAATAAATTAATTGCAACATGATGTCTGGAGTACAGAAAAAGGGACCTGCCTTATCCCAGAAGAAAATCTGATACCCCGAATAAAAATCTGTTCCCGAGTTATTTTAGGCACATCTATCTCAAAATGATTAAAAATGATTAAAAATGATTATATTCAGCTAATTAAGCTCTGTCTGTTCACCCCGTTATGGTAAATGACAAAATTGTCGTAAGAAGTTTGGTATTATTCATTTCAGCAAAAAAAGCTCTCGAGGTATGATGCTACGACAATGTAAACTTTTAGTGTGGGACGAAAGTACGATGTCCCACAAAAAAGCTATAGAGGCGTTAAACCAAAATCTTCAGGACTTGCGAGAGAGGAGGAATGGTAGTTTTTACTGGCTGCTCACTTCCGACAAACTCTACCGGTGATCCAGAGGGGCACACATGCAGATGAAATCAAAGCCTGTCTCAAGTAATCAAGATTGTGGGCAAAAGTGAAAAAATTCAGCCTAACAACGAATATGAGAGTCCACCTTTATAATGACGTAGATTCAGGACATTACGCAGAGACACTATTGAAAATTGGCGATGGACGTTTGGACACGGATGCTGAAGGCTGTATTTTACTTACAGGGGAATTCTTTAATTTGGTGGAAAATGATGTGGAGCTCATTGCTAAAGTTTACCCAGACTTACAACTAAATTTAAATTGTGATCATTGGTTGTGTGCAAGAGCAATTCTTGCACCAAAATATGAATTCGTTATCAAAATCAACACTGACATTTTGAAAGAGGTGCAGGGAGAAATAAAGGAGTATTGGTCAATAGATGCAATCATGGACACAGAACAGAGAACTTCATATCCCGGTGAGTTTTTAAATTCTCTGGAGCTATCGGGTGTACCCTTGCATAAACTACAATTGAAATTAGGTGAACCAGTTATGCTTATGCGAAATTTTGATGCACCCCGTTTATGTAATGGGACGAGGCTTAAATTACACAATTAGGGCAAAATATAATCTGTGCCACCATTTTAACAGGTGTGGTAAAAGGGGAAAGTGTAATCATACCTCGAATCCCAATAATCCCCACTGACCTACCATTTCAATTCAAAAGACTCCAGTTTCTAATCAAACTTAGTTTTGCTATTACTATTAACTAAGCGCAAGGGCAAAAATTGCAGGTAGCAGGGGTGCATTTGGAAATGCCATGTTTTTCCCATGGCCAGCTATATGTAGCCTGTTCGCGTGTGTCCGATGCCCAGAATTTGTATTTGTGCCAAATGGAAGGACATACAACATAGTATATAGGAGCGTCCTAAAATAATTATCTATTCTGTGCCCATGATTGCAACGGTCAAGAACAAGCGGAGTAAATAAGGGATTTTAATTAACTGTAAGTAAAATTTAAGATGGAGTAGGATCTTCCAATTCGTGGCAAGGCATAACCTGTGACTCTACTGACACACACTCCGCTACTTCTTTTCTACTCCTACACTTAATCCTGATTTATATTGTGTAGTTTGTTTTTTCTTTATCTCTACCTCTATTGACTAACAACCTCAATATGTTCATCGTTTTTATTATCATATTCCCTGTGTCAATCGACAACCTGAATTTATTGATAAAATCTACATTAACGCGAGCGAAGCCGCGAGCAAAAGCTAGTGATCTATAAAAAAACCATATTTCTTTTCTTTTATATGTCCACTTTTGCTATACTTCGAGGTCCAATGAGAAATATTCGTGTGTCCACCAATTTTAATACTTTCCAGTTTCCAACTAGGGATGGGCATCGAATGTTTTAAAAACTTTGATGTTGAAGGTTCGATATTCGATGTTTTTAACATCTATATTTATTAGATGAAGATTTTCAACCATCGATAATGATGGTTCGATGTTCAGGCCATCAATATTTCCTGATCGATGATGTGTGTGCCTTTGATGTTGCTAAAGAACATTGATTGTTGAAAATCATTGACCAACAAAGCTAATTATAATGTACAGTTCATCTTTCAAAACGAGGATTCTTTTGGCCTACCTGTTAGAAGGGATAATATCAAATGGGGGAGAGGTGGGGGGATTGATGTCCCAACCAAAATGATAACATCAATCAATGAGAAAAATCATTTCTTGTTAAACATCGATTTTACAGAACAAATAAAACACTGTATTTTGTTTTTTAAATCAATTAAACTGTAACTGAAGATGATATTTAAGCGGGTGGTTGAGAGGGGTGGTTAAAGGTCAGAGCTGAAACCTTTAGTACCGACAAAAACACACATGTATTATTACCACACCTTAGATATCGGTACAAAATATTGACGGCTAAAAATTATCAACCTATAAAAGTCGATGGCGTGAGCATCAAACTTTAAATATTGTTTTGAAAACATCGATGTCCAATCTTCATTCCTACCAGTATCTGCTGGTGGGTGAAGTAGGACAAACTTTGACAAAGACAAGAAACTGTTTAGAAAGAAAGGTGGTATTGAAATGAGGGTTTTTACAAACAGTGGACGACGGAGATTGTGGTTATTATAATATTATTTAACCAACAATATCAAGTACTGGCTATTTTCTAAATAGTATTTTTTTTAAATCTGATATGTATTTATTAATTTATGAACATAATTTGTTTGAATTCGAATTGAAGTTTTTGATTAATTGAATATAAATGTACTTCAGATACAGTTACTTAATTTATTTGGGAAAAAAACCTGTTTTATTGATAAAACATCGATGTTTTTGCTATAACACATCAATGTTTTGAAGACTGTTTTCCCCCCATCGATGTTTTTCTTTCAATGTCTATCTCTATTTCCAACCTAGTGTAGCCATTATGGCAAGGTTGTTTAGTAATTGTCATAAAGCCATTAAAACGCACAATGTAAACATTTGGGTGTGGTTACATTGTTAGTTTCTTTTATTGATCACAGAGAGGATCTTGACTCCTGCGTTTCACTCCTTAGTGTCACACAAATAATGTTTACAGGTTTGACCGATAGGTGCAGAGGCTGTTTTGTAAATAATATCAGGGGGTTAGTTTCTTTCACTTGGTATCCCAACTAGGGGTTAGAGCTATGAGGCAAAGTGGACTAAGCAGAGAGGATATGTATGTATACTTATTTGTGTTGTTTATATTGCTTTTGTTGTTGCGGTTGTTGTAAAGTATTTACTATTAGTGGATGGAAGATAGGTATTTATTTGAGCATTTTTTATCTTAGGACGTTATAGTAGAGTCTAGAAGGGAGTCCTGGAGGAATTCATTAGGAGGGCGTCCCCATTGAGGTTGAAAGTCCAAATGTGAAGAGGTAGGGAGCTGGAAACTTTATCTTAAACATAGGGGAAGATATATTGTGTGCTTTTTAGAAAGGTTTAGAAAGTGTTGTTCCACAGTTTGTCGCATTGTAGGGCCCTCCTAAAACCAGGAATCTGAAGTCACTAGTGTCATCCAAAGGTGTTAACAAGGCCTCACCAGTACCCATGTCCGGTCAAGGCCGAGCTATTAGATGTAATATGGCACCATTTGTCGCATTGTTCAAACAGACTGCAGGAAAATAGAAATAAGCTGATATTATAATCGAGATTGTCATTGAAGGCAAGTTCAGAAAGGTTAATCTAGGAGCAAAATAATTCCAGCGAAAATGGAGCAGAGTATGAAACTTGACACAGAGGCTCTAAAGAGAGTTATTAGTAAACTGTCACCCACCAAGTTCAATACAGTGGCAGAGACTAATCTCCTTTAAATGTTCGTGGTGGGTAGTCATGGATTGTGAACGTTCCCTGTCAGTACGCTGGTCACACCGGAACTGCTAGATCTCCTCTCTCATGGGCACAAGATCGCAATTAATACCTTGTACACAGTATTCCAACCTTGTGTTTGCACCTACCAGCTGTACCAGGCATTATCCGTTTTTTATTGGCCTCTTTTTATTAAATTTATTAGTTAGATCCTTAGGGTTTCTTATAGCTCTTTTAACTGGCTACGATAATTTTTCGCTTATGAAAGTATGCTAGTAGAGATAATACGATGGAGCTGGATCACGAAGATGGCTATCAGCCCACTATTTTCCTCACTCTACCCCTCCAACACCTCTCCTAAACCTTACAGCCAATATGCGTATATACCCGCTCCCTCCTAAATTGTAAAGCCAATGAGTGTCTAGCCCACTTGATCCAAAATGGCGTATCCAATATGGCAGATACAGGATTGTTGATCCACCCTCCTGAACCTTATAGCCAATTAGTATCTAGCCCCCTCCTAAATCTTGCAGCCAATAAGAGCATAGCCCCGCTCTCGCCTAATCCTTAAAGCCAATGAGCGTCTAGCCCCTTGATTCATCCATTCATCCAAGGTGGTGGATCCCCCTCCTTAACCTTACATCCAATTAGCGTCCAGCCCCCTCCTAGACTTTACAGTCTATGAGCATCTAGCCTTCTCAAACCAAGATGGCAAATCCAAGATTGTGGATCCACGTCCCATCCTAAACATTACAGCCAATGAGCGTCTAGCCCCTTGGATCCAAGAGGGCAGATCTTAGATAGCTGCCCCCACCCCTCCTAAACCTTCTGCCAATGAAGATAAACCCCCCTCCAAAACTTACAACCACTGAGCGTCCAGCCCCCTTCCAAACCTTACAGCAAATGAGCGTTTAGCTTCCTCCTTACAGCCAATGAGCACCTGGCCCCAAACCCTGATGCCCCCACATCACACCCAACAACTCTAGCCCATACCATCCCCCCTCATCCACGAGTCTCTGACCCCATTTCCTTACAAGTTTATGTAAATTATGCACTTTCTGATATCTGCCTCTGGACATCTCAACCTCGTAAAGGTGAATTACCTCGGTGTAATATCTAATACTAAATACTTCTCCTCCTCAAAGATAATGCCGATGAATAATGATTACACCTTCTCATCCTTATGTATACTTTCTAAGGGCTAAGGTGGTGGGTGACCTGGTGGTCTAGGGGTAAGGTGTCAGACTTATGTGTTGGAGGTCTGTGGTTCAATCCTCGGTCCAAGCAAAGATTTATCTGACTGCCAAACCCTTCTTTCACCTCAGACAAGACGTATTAATCACAACCTGTGAATGTGTGGAATGCCAGGCTTCCACCGTGGTTCGGATCCCACGTTAAACTGTAGGTCCTCCATTTCATCTTACAATCACCCTACCATTACACATTAGCGCAAGTGCGTATAACCCGAACGGTTAGTAAGACGCGGTGCTAATAATAATAATAATAATAATAATAATAATAATAATAATAATAATAATAATAATAATAATCTAAGGGTTAATACCCTTAACTCTAATATTAGAGAAGTCATTCCCAATTTTCTTGGGCGGCTAACCAACGTCCTAACACTTGAGTCCATAACGATATATTCTCATCCACTTAAAATACAAGGCTCTCCAATACAGCATTAAATTTACATCTGCCTCAGAGAGCGTCACATACCTCACTGAAGTTTGTGATATAATGAATCCCGAAATCGATTAAACATGGCGAAATATAGCCCAGAGCATGATCACGTGATCACAGAGACTGAACCAACGTATGGGATGGAGGGAGGTGCAGAGATGAAGAAGGAGGGAAATCATGACGTAATGCTTGGTCTGACTACTGGATGGTTCGACGCTGGCCAAGAAGCTTGTAGAATGTTCTCAGAGATGCTGGAACATGGTAGATTAGCCTATTTCCACCCACCTTTTTATTGGGCGTGACGTCATTGTGGTCATTAATCTGATGCTGGAGCGTGGGTGGGCGACATTTAGGTGTAGTTGGAACGTGTGTGTGCGTCTTCTCATGGGCAACAGGGGTGAGTGCAACATTCAAGTACTGCTTTGTACTCTTGTAATACATGTTACAAAATAATCGTTTGAACGTAGAGCTACTACACAAAGTTTTTAATTCAAACAAATTGAGTGGAATTCTAAGCTACCTTGTTTCTGAAACCATATACAAACTAATAATCAACTTAAAAATATTATATTATTGTAATACTTCCTGCAATCGTAGGGGTCTATGATCTAAATGATCGCTTGAACGTAAAACTAATATACAAAGTTTGTAATTCAAAAATTGTAATTAAGTTTTAAGTTAACTTTTCATTATAATTATCTAACTTTCAATATAATGGTTTGTGAAACCATATACAAGCTAAGTGCCAGCTTTAAATACAGTGTAAAACAGTAATCCTTTCTGCAAGCCTATATTACCTAAAATATGATCATTTGAACGTTATAATAATTAACAAAGTTTGTCATTCAAACAAATGTAATTAAGTTTTAAGCTACGGTACCTTATTTCTTTATAGTTATTGAACTTTCAAAATATTTGTGGTTTTTAAAACCAATATACAAGCCAATAACACACTTTAAATATATTGTATTCTTTGGAGAATGGAAACCACCCGAAGGATGGTTGAATATTTTAATATATTAAAGAGTTTTTCGTATTTGTACAATATTACCTATACAAAACTGATTTGTATATTTTTTAATATAAATGTTTCTTCACCCAAGTGTGGTATGATACCACTTTTTTATTTTTGTTTTATTTTTAATCAATAGAAACCTGTTTTCGCACAAGAACATTGAAAGGAACCGTTAAATCTGTCCTCTCACAACCAAGCAAACGACAAACTTTTGCGTCACTTTGTAAACTTGTTACAACAAGTAAACAATAGGAGGTTGTTTCACTCACAACCATGGCTCCAGTTGACACGTCTCAACAAGACCGCGACTCTACAACACATCGCGGCACTGTCTAATACTTGACTGAATCGAGACTCGTGGTTTATTCCCCGTCGTGAGTACCAAACCGCGCCCAAAGAAAACGAAGAATGATATGCACGAGCATGCTGCGCTCTATCGGCTGTGTTTGACAAACTCATAGAACTGTTCGTTCCACAAGCGCCTGAAGAGGCGTGGAATGTTACAGTATGTTCTAGACGCATGCTACCCTTCACCCCTATCTTCCTCCTACTGTTCCGCGCCTTGAGAACACGTGGTATATTCATAGGATATATAATGGTAGGATTCTGTGATGTAGTCACATATTACATACTGGCTTCAAGGTGAGCGACGTTGTCATAAGCTGGTTAACGTTAGAGTATTCTAATTTCCCTTTGGAATTAAACTATTTTCAACTCATTTAAAATTATCGTTTCGGGACTTATAAAATTTAAACTTATTGATTATTAACATGGAATTCACATCTGATGGACTTAGTATATTTGGGCTCTTAAAGCCATGGAAATATTTAAAATCTTTGCATGGTTAGTTCAAACCGTATGTTCTATCTTTGCATTATGATCTCTTTGGGGGACAGTTGGTGCCTGTGCTTTTACTTGAAACTTCTGCTTATCCGCCTAGCGGATTTTTGTTTACCATTTGGGTACCAGACATTAGGGACGGTCATTAACTGATAGCGTCGTTCTTCGGCTCTACTTAATTTAATATTTTGTAGGATTTATATACTCTTGTTATTTATTGGGAGATTATTTAATATTGTTGGTAATGTTTAAAGTTTATTGTTTGTTAGCTAAAGATTGGGCCGCAAGTCAGCGAGATTGTGTTGTAGACTTCGCTTTAATAATTAAATTTTTGAGCAAGCCGCTTGGTGGCATCGTTATCAAAGTTAAAGTTTGATGTTTTGGCGGATGATTTCAAATATAGCCCTGTTCTGTTGGGAGGACAATAATTTAATGGAGCCATATTGTTATTATTTCATCGAATTAAGAGATGCCGATGTGGGCAATAAGATAATTATTTTGTATTTATTAGATTATATCCCTGATTAGTTATTAATGCCTAGGATCTTTGATTTACCTGTAAATTACAACTATGACAGGGCTAAGGATATCAAACAGAGATTGCTATGAAGGTTAATTTAAAATATATTATATCATGTGTTTTGAGCTGCCATTTATGGGCGAGAGTAGGTGTCTTGCCAATATGAAATGTTGATTATCTGTAGTTATGACTAATGCGAGACAGTCCTGCCAACTTGTCACGTTGGAACGTACCTTTCATTATTTCTCTCATATTGTATATTGCGGTTTTTTACTTTAATTACCTTCTATGGTTCATAAAACCTGTATGTGTGTGACAAGTAAAGCATGTTCATTTTATACGGATTTTGAGCGCCTAACGTTTTGAGCTGTCTCACTCGTCTCATCGAGTTGTATATGTTTGTTACTTGAATAAAATAACTCTCTGCTTACCATCCATGACTTATTTATGAGTGATGATAAGGTGGCGGGGGTGAGGGTTACATCTCTTTGGTTCTTTGCAAGGGGTGTGTTTATGTCCATCCAATATATTATAGAGATCACTGATATGACCACACACAGGGAGAGTGGCGGATGGAAATGAGAGAGGGAAATGCATAAGGTATGACAAAAGTAGAGCGAATTGGGATAAAATGAGAAGGGAACTGATACTACCTGACCCGGTTGAGACGGGTGATAATGTCAACATCAAAGCAAAAGAACTGACGACGGCCCTGCAGGATGCGATGAGAAAATCCATCCCAGTGATTAGAGGAGATACCAGGGTTGGGAATAAACCGTGGAATGACAGACTGCAGAGACTCCGGGCAAGGGCAAGAAGAGCTCGAAAGAGGTATCAAAGAGGCCGGGACCCAGTTGCTCGAATGGTGCTGTTGAACATATATAGGGAAAGGAAAAGGGAGTTTGAGGAGGGATTGGCAGAGGAAAAGAGGAAAAGTTGGGAGAAGTACGTGAAAGAAGAACTCCAACGTGGACCGTGGGGGATACCCTTTAAGATATCAGCTGGAAGATCAGACCGCCTACGATGCTATCAACCTTAAGGAGAGAGGATGGCAGCACCACGAAGGACTGGGAGGAATCTGCATTGCTTTTGATGGGGACATTGTTACCGGATGATGAGGATGAGGAAGACAATGAGGGTCAAAGGGTACTAAGAGTGACTATGATGTGGGACGAGTATGGGAATGAGGGGTGAGTGGAACCGGTTAGTCAGGACGAGGTGGTCAGAATCATTACTCGAATGGGGAGGAAGAAGGCACCTGGACCGGACGGGATATATGGGTTGAGGTGCTACAGAAGTTGGCGGAACTCATTGCACCGTACTTTGCAGGCTTATTGAACGAGTGCCTCGCTCAGGGCAGAATCCCGAACGTCTGGAAGCAGAGCGAGGTGGTCGTGTTGAGCAAGGGGGATTATAAGGACCCGCTTCTTCCTAAATCATACAGGCCCATCTGTCTGCTAAATGTTTGTGGGAAACTTCAGGAGAAGATACTGTGTGAAAGGCTGTTAGTGCACAGGACAGGGGTGGGCATGCATCAGCAGCAGTATGGCTTTCGAAGAGGTAGATCAACGGAGGATGCCATCTGTAGAGCAGTGGAGCTGATCGACTCAGCTGTGGATAAATATGTAGTGGGATATTTGTGGACATCTCGGGGGCGTTTGATAATCTGTGGTGGCCTGCGCTGTTCAATCGGCTACGGGAGTTGCAATGCCCAGGAAATCTGTACAGGAGTATGAAGGATTACTTTCAGGACAGATACGCTACCCTGAGATGTCCGGGATACAGAGTGCAGAAGAAATTGACCAAAGGATGTCCCCAGGGCTCATTATTTGGGCCGGTTTTCTGGGATGTGGGACTTGAGCTGGGGCTGCAGGAGTTGGAAGCACTTCCGGAGACGCATGGACTAGTGGCCTTCGCGGACGACCTCCTAATCATAATAGAGGGCAGATCAAGGAGGAGCTTGGAGGAGAGAGCAAATGTTGTGCTTGAAAGACTTGAGAGATGGTGCAACAGCGTGAAATTGAAGATGGCACCAGCGAAGACCACGTACATGTTGTTCAGGGGGAAATTGGAAAGGGACCCAGCGACAAAGGTGGCAGGTAGGAACCTAAAAAGGAATCGAACGGTTAGGTACCTGGGAGTCACGGTTGATGAAAATAGGAGCTTTACAGCACACATTGAGGAGGTGACAGAGAGAGCGCAGAGGGTCTTGAATAAAATAGTGAGCATTGGGCAGAGGAGGTTCCATCTGCCCATGCGGGTAATTAAGTCATATCATCAGGCGATCCTGCTCTCCATTGTGGGCTACGCGGCATGCGTTTGGGCTCATAGGCTGAATAACGCTGTGCCGGCCAGGGCTGTAAGGAGCATCCAAAGAAATGTCCTCCTGAGACTGTCCGGGGCTTACCGGCCGGTGGCAACCGACGCGTTGTGCGTGACTCTGGGTATCTGGCCGTTGGATCTACTGGTAAGGAAAAGAGCAGTCGGTTACTGGATGAGAAAGAACAAGCTGGATAGGGTGAGGATACTCACCTCACCGGAGGTGGAAGCATCTATTGATGCAGACATCTCAATGTGGAGGGAATGGTAAAGTCGATGGGAGGCCAGTGAAGCTGGTAAAAGAACTTATCAACTTTTTCCAAATGTGGTTGAAAGGGTTGATAATGAACATCTGGAACCCTCCCCGGGGCTGGTCCAGTTTATCACAGGGAAAGGACCATACCCTGAATCTTTGTGGAGGATGGGGCTGGTCGAGTCTGAGCTATGTGAGTGTGGTGAGGTGGGTACTCCGGAGCATGTGGTCCTAGAGTGTGCTCGAACGTTGGAGATTAGGAGGCCAAACCAGCAAGAAGTGCAAGGTTGCTTGGTGGGAGGAATAATAAGAGACCCCACCAAATTAAGGTTCCTGGACAAGCTAGCTTCGGAAGCAACAGAAAGGGCCAAGACTGACTATATTAGGGCTTTAAGGGAAAGACGGGGACTAAGGCAAAGAGACAACAGGAGGAGGGATAGAGAAGGGGGAGGGGGAGACTAATGACAGTGACAGCGATGATAATAGAGACAGTGATACTGATAGTGATGAGGAGATGGAACTGGGGAAACGGGGAGCGGGACTGGGACGGACGATGGTGCGGTCTCAGCGGGAGGTGCTTAAAGCTGACAGGTTGCTCGTGGGGAGGAATAAAGGCAACATTCAAGGGGAATAAGGCAGGATTCCGGGAGGTTGCAAATACGGATCAATGGAACTGGCATGCCAGGTTAGCTGATGAGTCTGGAAGGATACCGTGGTAACCGTGGTATCCTGAAGGATCAGCATTCCAGCTGAGTAACTGATAGTAGCAGAGGATATCCTAGGCGACGCAGAGGGGTATTCCCGTGACTGGAGGTCCATCCTCTTGGTAACAAGAGGAGTGGGACCAGGTCTAGAAGGGGTACTCTGCGTCGGGATGGAGATAGGCGGCTACCACGTAGCCCCCTTGTACCATCGGGGAGGATGGTTTTACCCTGGAGGGCTATTGGAGTACTTAATATTAGTTTAGGTTAAGAGTAGGCTTAGATTAGGTTAGTTAGGGTTGGGCAGGAAGGGAAAATAAGGGGTAGGTTAGGAGAAATAAATTTACAACGCACAGAATGGGGCAATAAATGTTGATGCTATGAAGTAGACGGAGCACCAACTCCGATAGGGGCCTCCCCAGGTGGCGGATAGGAGGATGCTCATCGCCGCAGTTCTGTCCCACGACCCTGAAAACATGGTCCCAGGCGGTAGTGGAGCGAAGGAGCGGCGAGGGGTACCGGGGCGTAAAATACCCGGGGCGGACCAACTGGAAGGAGAGTAAGTTTATTTCTCAAGTAGGTAGTTTAAACGCTAAACCTGCTAGTTGTAAACAAAATGGATAGAACAGATTATATAGGGAGATTTATGAAAATTTTGTGAAGAAAATGGCCTGGATTTAAAAATTTGTAAGATGCCAAATTAAAAAAAACCACACAGGTAGAATGATATATATAGAAATATATTTAAAAAAATTCAAATCCGATATTTTTTAACAGTTTCTTAAATTGTTATCCTTAGAATGATCAAATAGAAGAAACCGATCATAACAAACCCTGCGACTCTATACTGGTTACACTAATATTAATTATGCAAGATTTGGTTGATGCATGCGACTTAACACAATTTATCGATGTGACTACAGTTAACTGAGAGATAGCGAAAGTAAAGTTTTTCACCAAAAGACTTGCAGTTTCCTCAGCAATGATATTGGGTGTACTCATAGCTTATTGATGTTCCAAACATGTTTAAACTTCTTCTAAATATGATAATTTTTATACAATAAATCAAGTAAAAGGCGTCATAGTATGAAATCAATTTTTTTGTAATGTGTCAGACAGATATAAAAACACTAAATAAATTATCTACATAATTTTTTAAAGTATTTTCTATGGACAGTACGCAATGTTGCTTAATTTTGAATAAACAGTTATATAATTTATCGGGTTTATTCGGGTTTTAATCATAGTCATGGTAAATAATATTTACTACACTAAACAGCTGTTCAACTTTTGGTGACTTTATTATTATTTACCAAAACTTATTTGACAATTCTCGTGATAGGAATGGCAGTCAAATAGACAACGGAAATAATATAATAGATCTGTTACTATCTAAATTTATCCTGTTTCCTGACTCATTCTCAAATATGAGTAAAGCCAAGCACTTTGTCACGAAACTAGTCAATTTCAATAGTTTTAGGCTATATTTGTAAATTAAACTAAACTTGGCATAGTTCCTATAGGACGAGTCCTAGTCAGTACGGTGCTTTGAAATTTCATCTTTGTACTTTGTATTTTGTAATAGCCGATTTGTAGATCTTTGTTTAGTATGGGTCAAACGAAAAATAATAAAAGTACATTTGTAGGTCTATTTCACATCAGTAGGGCCTTGCTATTTTGCAGTGCATGAAAGAGCCCTACTTTATCGTAGTTATAAAATTATAATTTAAATATATGTTTACTATCAACTGTATCATTCAAAATTTTTTCACATTGGTGCCTCATGCGTTTTCACTAGACACTAGCGCCAGCATCATCTAAGCACGGTGCCTATAGAAATCAATGTTGTTTATACAGATCTCATTGAGCACTACGGGCAAAACGGATACTAGTATAGTGAATAATAACGAGAGAACAGCACATATTAACCTGACAGAAATTGCCTCTGAGTAATTCACTTTTTATCTTTGGCTAGGTGCTAGTAAAAATATTGTTTTTACTTGTCAAAACAAGTAGAGACTGAAACCAATCTCTAAAATAATTACATGCTTGATAAAATACAAAAATACTTTGTTTTATAGGTAACTTTCATAAGCATTTTTTATAAAAAGATTGGCAATAATAATTTAGTTTAATTGTTAAACAGATGATTCAATAAGAATTATTTGGCAAATTAATAATGTTAAATAGCAGACGACCTTGATATTACTTCTGCTAATCTCATCTGATTTATCCTAATACTTATTTTCAACATATCTATTCGAAGTGTTTTCGATGGACAGTATGTAATATTACTTTATTTTGAAAAACAATTATATATAATTTATTGTTTTTGTTCGGGTTTTAATTTTAGTCATGAGAGAAGAATATTTACTACACTAATCAGCTGTTCAACTCTGGTGACACTATTATTATTATTATTATTACTATTAATACTTTGTTTTTTTAAGATAGTCTGGCCCAAGAAAATTTGATATATTATATGGTTGATTCATCATCCTTGCGTGGCTAAAATGTCTTCACCAAGTGCGGGGAAACGAAGAATGGATACAGATGTTATAAAACTGTATCCTTTGTACTTGGCCATTAAATTATTGCCAAACATTATTATTCGATACTAAACATTTATTTTGGTGTCATTGTTGTCTGCGTACATGAACATATTTGTTTACTATTCTATTTGTTAAGTGAGATGGGTCCAGCCTCTTTTTTATTCCAAAATAATGTTACACACAATTTTTATTCCAAAATGACTATTCTTAGCTAGATATATACAAAAGTTATATTAACATAACTAAATTATGATAAGCATAAATATGAAAGAGCCACACTATGTTGATGGCAAAATAAAAAAAATTCAACTATTCTACCAAAACATTACTATCATTTTAATATGTAGGCCTACCTATCATCATTTTATTTTGCTCAAAATAAACCAAGTATTTCTCCAGTATGAACATAAAGAGTTTAATTTTCTTCACAGTTCTTGAATATCTGTAAAGGGTGTCCTGGAATTTAATGATTCTTTATCTTTATATAAAAAGTTTCTCAATGTAGACTAGACTGCTGATACCAGGGAGATCGAGGTTCGAGTCTTGGTCAAGTTTACTGGGATGGCTTTTCCCAAAATGGTTTTTACACTCTCCCTCCACGCAAATTCGGGTACACTTCCTTTAAATATAACCTTCCTAAGCCTTAAAACCATTGGCCTGATTAGTACATAAGCGTGTAATCAGAATGGATGGTAAAAAAAAGTTTCTCATCTAATGGTGCATTGGTCATGACAGATATTCAACAAATGTTGATGGCGTATAACCTGAACGGGTAGTAAGACGCGGTGCAAAAAAACCAACCTCTATTGATATTACCATATGGAGAAAATTACTCTTTTATGTTTTTACTGGGACAATATTTTAAGTCATGGTAATCAATGAAAAAACTATAGACCCTATGTTTAGCTTACTTTAATTTGATATCATGATACCCATGTGTAGTTTAATACAAGTGGGCTATTACAATGGTTCCACTTTACTTACTCTTAGGCATTAAGTTAGGAACTTTGAAGTTCATTGCTGCATTTTCAAAAGTATACCACATATCCCTATCTTGAACCACTTCCATCCATTCAACCTCATCATCTCTTTCAGGCCCATTCTAATGTTATCCTCTCATCGGTGTCTAGGTCTTCCCAATGGTCTCTTCCCATTGGCTTTGCCACTCAATAACCCGAACAATATTATAGAATCTCCCATTAACGCTGCATGTTTTGCCCACCATAATCTACAATACTTGACTATCCCAACAATATCTTGTGATGAGTACAGGCTATATAACTCATCATTATCTAACATACTCCACTCCCGGGTAGCCTCATCTATTTTTGGACCAAATAGCTTCCAAAGCACCTGGTTTTTCAACACTCTAAATTTGTTTTTGTCCTGTAAGGTAAGGTAAGGTAAGAGACCACGTTTCACACCCATAGGAAACAACCGGTAAAGGTATTGTTTTGTACATTCTGAGTTTTACATGCCTTGAAAGCAGGCGAGATGTGGACAACTTAAATTGATCAAGCATTAACATGCATTTCCCTACTATGGTTTTCCTACTTTCCATTCTAAAATAGTTATTGCCTGTTAAATTTGTTCCTTAATATTTAAACTCATTAACCTTGTCAAATGATATGTTGTTTGCAGTAGGCCACAATTTCTAAATTATCGACCCCATTCTTTGTTCTCTATGCGATAAAATACTTAGTCTTTTCAGCATTCACTTTTAAACTTATTTCTTCACTAACCTCTATTAAAATTTCTGCATCTCTTGCAAGAGCTTCCATACTATTGCCCACTAATTTTTTGTTTACACACACACACTTTAACGAGTTTCAATAGGCTGTTATTATTATTATTATTAGCACCGTGTCTTACTACCCGTTCGAGTTATATGTACCTACGCTAATGTGTAATGGTAGGGTGATTGTGAGATGAAATGGAGGACCTACAGTTTAACGTGGAATCCGAACCATGGCGGAGGCTTGGCATTCCTCACATTCACAAGTTGTGATTAATACATGTCTTGTCAGAGGTGAAGGAAGGGTTTGGCAATCAGATAAATCTGTGCTGGGACCGAGGATTGAACCTCGGACCCTCAGCACAGAAGTCCGACACCTTACCCCTTGACCACCAGGTCACCTTAATAGGCTGTTAAATGTTTAAGGACTAGTTGTCATTCATGAACTATTCATACAAGATGCAGACATAATATTTAGAAATAAGTTATATTAGGCCCAAACATACATACATATATACTATAGTTTGCATTCCCACTGGAGTGGGTAAGATTGAGTCACAATAAGCTAGGCCTATTATAATAAATATATAACTAAGTTATATTTGTAGCTCTGTCTAGGGTCAAGATATTTATTTTATAGATAAAAACATAATTTTCAAAAGTTTGGAAGGAAAGATTTTAGGTAAAGAGATTAAACTCCCTAAATTATCAACATTTCAACTACATATACTTGAAAACTAAGGGATGTGGTCACCTTAGAACTTTGCTTACACGACCAGTTCTATAATGTTTTAAATTAAATGTAGGCTTGGCTTAAAACATATTAGTGACAGGCCCCATGCTAATCAGCCAACTTACACATTTATTGTAAACTATGATACAATACAATATGGTAATAAGACACGGCGCTAAAAAAAAGTTTAGTTACTATAACTCACAATGGTAAGGAAGGTGGGGGCTAAGAGGCAGCTAGCTCTACTGATAGAGATACCTAACCATCAAAATGTTTGACTCTAGGTTATTAATTCTTTAAAATCCTGGGCGGGTTAACTTAGAATGGCTTTTCTATAACTTGCTTTTCTATTCTATCTCAAGGAAAATTTCGGTGCATTCCTCTTAATTAACCTCATCACCCTTATTATCCTAATTTTTGTCATCACCATATCTTATTACTCATTTGAGCTACACACATGTGTACTGACTAAACTCATGTGTTAAGGATGTGGAAGGTTGAATTTAAAGCAAGTGTACCTGAATTTGCATGGAAGAAAAGTGGAAAACCATTTAGGAAAAAAAAAAGCCCCAAGTACACCCAACCAGGATTCAAACCCCGAATATTCCCGTCATCATCATTCCAATCTTTTGCAAAATTAACACCTTAGTTTAGACCATTTGACTACCAGAGTGGCCCTTCTTAAATTAATTTTGTTAGTAACCCCTTTGTTGAATTTATAAATTAAATGATTAACAGATATTCTCTTTTATAGTACATTGGTCAAGTTGTGTCCTCATATATTTTATTGAGTTGGGAACTACACGGTAGAGCCATACAGGGACAAACTGACTGGGGAAATTGTGCTTGTCTCCTATATAGCTGCATTCTTTTTGTGGAAGGTTTTGACGGTCTTTTTGGTATAAGGGGGCTCCCTGATGAATACTCCCTCTGATGTAGGCCTACAAAGTGTGACGTCAATCTCCTCTATTGATGTAAGTCTTGATATTGTGCATCAGCCTATTTAATTGTATTTGGATTTGTGTTTAGTAAGTATTTCTTCTTAATCTTAGATTAAAATTGTTACATTTCTACTCATGCATATCATCTTCAATAAAGAGTTGTGTAGAAAATATCTTTGCACCCAAAACTCTAGGATTGCTGCGGTCACCCCTGAAACTAGGGCCACCTGCACTCCTTTCTAGACCACAAGCCAAGTCCTTTCAACCTTAGAAAAAAAAAATCAAGGAGTTTTAATCAACAACCAAGCAAACAAGTTGACTTTGTGAATAAATTTGTACTAGCCTTGATTAAGTTAGCATACTGCAAACCAAATTATAATAATTATAAACTGTTTGTATACTGGCCATCTATGTTGATCAAAACCTGACCATATTATTTTTATCAATAAAAAGAAGACCCAAGACTTCTCACAAACTCTTTACTGGTACCTAGCGCTATTCGGCTGCTCACCACTCCTACACATAAGTGTGTAGAATGGTAAACTTACCTGTTTCAGTGGCTGCATGGCTTAAGGCGTCAATCTCACAATAGACTAGATTGCCTATGACAGAGATTGGGCTTGGAATCCTGGTCGGGTGTACCGAGGGTGGGGTTTCCCTCTACGCAAATGCGGGTATACTTCCTCTAAATTCAACCTTCCTCATCCCTAGCTCATTAGTGTAATTTGTACATATGCATGTAACCTGAACAGGTAGTATGACGTGGTGATAGAAAAAAAAAAAAAGAGAGGGGTAAGGAGTTTCCACATTAAACTTTACCTTATATGTCAATGTCTTGAGAGTATATTTTTTGTAGTAAAAATCCTTATCTGCATTCAGTATTGAGAGTAAACACGAAGTCACCATACTGGGAGGACTAAACGAATTTTGCGTCAAGTTTTATGGCCCAAGAGGCAGTAAGTATTCACATTACTCTGTATCAGCCTTAGGCAAATTATGGTCCGAAGGCCGCATCGCCGCATATTTTTATGTTCCGACATGCAAGCTATAGCTATTTATCTATGTGTAAAATAAAATTAGTGCTGAAAATACAAAAAAAAAAAAAAAATTCTTATGGTAAGACTACTATATCTTTTAAAAAACACCAATGGACATTTATAAACAAATTTGAGAATCTTATTTACTAGATTCACACCTGACACTAGGGAAATGATGAAAAAGATCAGAAAAATTGCATTAAACTCATTAAGTTTTGTTTTATTGAAGAATCATTTATTTTTAACTGGGCACTATTTTTCTTTTTTTATGTTGTATATGTAATTCTTGTTTAAATTTCCTCTAGAAAATATGTATTTTACTTGGCAACCCATTTTTATATTTAAATTCTCAATGCGGCCCTTCAACCCAAAAATTTGCCCAGGCCTGGTCTCTATTATGCAAGTAGTTTAGTTTTATAGAGCAATACATCCGCTAGTAAATGTTGTAACATGTCACAAACCATATTTTATCTAACTTAAACCAGCAAAGTTGGAGATATGTACCCAATTAGCTAGGGCTCAATTTTACTGGGGCATTGGGGTTGGGTTTTTTTATTGTGACCTCCCATTCCCTCTCTAGGAAAATAATGGTAAATTTATTTATATTTCACCTTCTTCATCTGGTTTCCATAGGCTAGACACCATACATTCTTTTTACTGGCATATTAAAGTGTATAACGCTTTGGTGGCTACATGATCTAAGGCGTCACTCTTGCAATAGACTAGACTGCCTATGACAGGCAGATCAGGGTTTGAAACCCAGTCAGATTTTACACTCTTCCTCCATGCTAATATGGGTACACTTCCTTTAAAATCCAACCTTCCTCACCCTTAACTCATTAACATAATTATTATATATGTGTATAACTTAAACAGGTAGTAAAATGTGGTGCTAACAAATAATATATTTTAAAGTATATGACTAGGAACAAAACTAAAACCGAATTATATATATATGTATTTTGCATATATATTGTCTTACAGTTCAATTTTCATAGGATGGGCCTTTTAGAAAAATACAAACTTATTTATTGTGGCCAATTATGATAGGTTTTACTATTTTATTAGTGTTATTTTATAGGTGTTTATAATATATATTAAAAGTGACATCTGTAGATCTCATTACTTGATGTATAAATACATTAAGGTAGAGCTAGTCACTTTTAAAGCAGTCGGACAATACCCTTCCTATAAAAAAATAATACTTTGTCAGGAATTTATTTAAAACGCCAGTGGGTCTACTTTTTCAAGCAAATAATTTCAAATAATGAGTTACAATAATGTCTCTGTATGCAAGTAGATCTTATAATTGGCCATTTATTTTACAAGTCCACATAGATGCATGCCTTTAATGATAAAACACATCACCATGAGCAACTCTAGAATAGTTTAGTGTTAATAATAAAATACATGACCATGACCCACACTTGAATAGTTTAGTAATAATAAAATACATGACCATGAGCCACACTTGAATAGTTTAGTATTAATAATACTGCTTTGCTAAACCAAAGATTCTACTTGAATGGCCGTATCCAATAATAATTCTTTGGTTCATTACCATTTGTTAATTATTTAGAAAACATCATCAGAGTTAGGTGCAGGCAAGCTAGCGTGCTTAATTCCTACTTGGGATATAGGGTTCAATCTCTGACAAGGTGTATTAAACCTGGTTTCCCCCATAATGAGTTTCTGATCATCTCAAGTGAAATGCTGACTTATTTCTTTAAAATTCAACCTATCTACCTGGTTTCCAAAGATTAGATAATTAATATTTAAATAGTGTTTCTAAAATGTACTAATAAAAAAATAGAAGGTTGTAAAGAAATCTCTATCTGATTCAGTGGTTGAACAATCAAATTTGCTACTCTCATGTTAAACTGGCCTGCTAATGACTGGGAAATTTGGGTTTGAATCTCGGTCGGGTCTACTGAGATTGGTGTGTTTTTTTTAAAAGTGGTTTCCCACTATACTTCCATGCAAATGCATATAGATTACCTCTAAAATGCTTCCTCTCACCTACACCTACACCACTAGACTAATTATCATATATGCATATAACCTGAACAGATAGCAAGACACAGTGATTATATATATATATATATATATCTCTTAGAATAAAGGGATGTTTTTTCCTTTGGATTTAATTTATGATGTTATTTTCAGCACCATATGAAGGTGGTGTTTGGAAAGTCCGCGTCCACTTACCAGAACATTATCCATTCAAGTCACCCTCAATTGGCTTTATGAACAAGGTCTATCATCCCAATATAGATGAAGTTTCGGGCACAGTGTGTTTGGATGTAATTAACCAAGCCTGGACAGCTCTTTATGGTAAGAAGCAAATTATTTCCTATTTACTTAACATCAACTTTCCTTTGTGTGAACTTGGAGGGGCGATCTGATAGATTTCTTTAACATCAAGAACTACTGCTTGAAATTTGCGTGTCAAATTTTACTTTTATGACCTCTGTGGTCTTAGGGTAAAATGCTTG
Source organism: Timema podura (assembly GCA_033556935.1). Classification (NCBI taxonomy): domain Eukaryota; kingdom Metazoa; phylum Arthropoda; class Insecta; order Phasmatodea; family Timematidae; genus Timema; species Timema podura. The sequence goes on along the minus strand of JAVRXN010000010.1, from coordinate 86,800,821 downwards.
CCTCAGGACCTGATGTTCTTGGGTTTAAACCCAGCAGAGGATGACGGATTGTTCTTGAGCGATAAAAATTCTCAGTACTACTTTTTTCAGAGGGAAATAAAGCCGTCGGTCTCATGTCGATTGTGGCACGTAAAAGAACTCTGGAAGTCATGTGGAAAGAGCTTTCCTGTCAAAATTGGTTTTTCCTTTTGCTCCCACTCATTTAAATTCTCATGTGCTGATAAAATCAGTCATTTCAGGAAGTGCACGTTAAATACCTCAAATAAATTGAAAGAAAATTAATATCATACTAATATATTATAAAAATGCTAATTTGGCTTTATGAAAAAGTTTTGGTTATTTGCCTTTAATTATTTTTTATTCAAAGGCTTAATCCAAGCAGTATGTTAAAATAGGGTATTTTTAGAGGAAATGATCCTGAATTGGTGGGAAGAGATGATTGGTAAAAACTACAAGGACACATCATCCCCAGTCTTTTTGAGATCTAAATTTAAAATTACCAGTTACCATCATTCCAGGTCTAATGTGAGTGATGCATAAAGCAACATGGCTACAGGTACTTCTTGCACTTAAAGTTAAATAATATAGAGGGGTTTTGAAAACCTATAGGAAAATTAACTTATAATAATCAATTTAAATTTTACAGCTACACTGAATGTTGTATAAACAAAACAAAGATATATTTTTTCATACAAATTTTAGATCATCACAAACCATATAAATTATTGCCCAAACAAAGAAGGATACATAACACATACTCACATACATTCATGTGTATACACACATGCACAAATATGTGTGCATGCACACACACTTATACATATACACATTGGTCTTTCTGACTAAGAGTCGATTATTGCATTAACTATGTCTTGAGAGGTTTTGAAGGGAGCAGGGTTTGTTGGGATCCTCCTCCTAGCAAATGTGAGAAAATTTCCCATTCACACATATTTGCACCATTATTGTACTACTGCCTTCTTAGGTGGAGCTGATCTTACTAAAAGAGTGGTGGTAGTAGAGATGTAGTTCTGGAACAGTAGCTGTTTCCTGAGCGACTGTACATGAGACCCCACTCAGGGTCTTCAAGTGGTTGTTCTGAGGTGAAGGTAACAATTTGAATATGTTTGATGGTGTGTTTGAACGACTTAGTGTCCAAAGTTTAAAGTTGTATCTTTAAGCTAAAACTTGAACATTGGATAATTTGAAGCAGGATGTAAGAATGTTCCAAGCAGCGTGAAATTATGTGGTTAGCCAGAGCTGCAACAGAGGTGTTGGGAGTGGGATGAAGCTGTACTTCAAGCAAGTAGGCATCAACACAACAGCATTTTGTTGATTATAGGAGCATTATGTTTGAAACATAAGTAAAGGTCTTTGCCAAAAAAAACACTCTACAACTGGATATTGTAGAAACTTGTCACAATATTATTGACAATTTAGAGGTTATAGACAGGTTATTATTTGGTCACTTTGAAGACCTGTTGCATATATTGCTATAAATAATTATATTTACCATATAGGCCACAGTGGTTGGGGCAATAATGCATCTGTTTGCTATTACTACCATCCTGCCTCATCTTTTGGCATTATGTGGCATACCATTCACCTTTTCTCTCATGAGTAATATGAGGTTGTACTAGGTTGTGTGGAGTGAGGGTGCCTATACTAGAGATCCTGTTATGGTCTTGGTAAATTCTAACAATCCTACTTATCCTGTTCTTTGCTGGACGGTACGATAGTGGATTGGCAACAACTATACTCCAAAGAAAGCTAGTTCACACTGTTTTGCTGCTCATTATTTAGTGGTTTGTGAGACATTGGTATATATTATAGCTTGGACTGCAGACGGGTAAGTTTGACTAACAGTACTGGAGACTTATTTTGCTATAAAATGTCATTTGATGATATGAATAATGAAAAATATGATATGGTTTTTAATAAAATTTAACAAGGAAATAAGAAAAATTGTAGTCTCTATAGTTCAAATTTCCATATAATTTGGGATAAGTTCATTGCATGTCCATTTTGCTTGGTTGAATGAACCAACGAGCACCAGTAAAAAACACAGAACACACTTAATAGTTTCTTTTTCAATATATTATAATATACAGACCTACATATGTTTACAAAATTATTTTTGTATCATGTAATTTAAAATTATATATTAAGTACTCTACACACTTAAAAACATAAATTTTCTTTTTTTTATAACTGTTCTTTGTAATTAGAGTTTTCAATAGTTCAAGATGGTCCAGTCCCATTAAACTTAGACTATCGAAATTCTCTGTAAATATTTATATAATATATTTTTTGTGGCATTTAGGTTATTAGATTATTTTCATTAAAATTATCAGATTGATGCATTACTACTGCCTAAAATGCTCTTAAATTTTTATGTGCTTCTAATTCATTGCCTTTTTTACTTGGACCTTCCCAGTCTGTATACAGCTGGACAAAGAAATATTTTGAAAAATTGATTTCACTCTATGTAGCCAGAACTAGAGTATTTTTACATACCTCAACTAACCTATCAAAATACTAGCATTCGCAATGCAACCTGACATAATTTTCTTGTGGACTATCTTTCACTGAAATATTGTTCTACTCTATAAATTAATGATAAAAGCTATTCTTATCTCTAGATTAATGATACTTTCTTTAAACTCTAATATTTCCAGAGCTGAAAATATCATCACTTTATCCAACTTTAGTTCAACACACTTTGATTTGTCCAAATAAGCATATACCAAGTCCGCATTAATACTAGTCTGTCCAAGAACACTTTAACACTCTTAAGGATTTGTTCAACTTGTGCTTGTCAGTATGTTAATTCTACCACCTATCAAGACATAAACCACCTTTTAGTACAGTGGAACCTGGGTAATTCAAACTTGAAGGGACCAGGAAAAAATTTGAATTATCCAAAAATTCGAATTAAAAAAGTTTCCTAAAAGGAATTGAAAGAAACACAGTTGAGTTTGCAAACAAGCTCAAAAACTTTATCTAAAGTATTTGGATATAATCTGTTAAAAATTTCTTTAAAAAGTCAGAGATTTTAATCTGTTTTCATGATTTAAGTCTTTCAGTCATAGTGTATGATTCTAATTGATTTATTGACTGGAAAATTGAATCACTTACATTGTTGCGACTTTAAAAAAAACGCCTGAGTTCTCTGATATGGTCTATGGCTTCTGCCGCACTCGGGATAGGCCTTTCCTGAACTACTGAAGAATTGTCCTCTTAATCACCAGATGCTCTATCCTCAGTCTGGATGTTATTGTTGAGAACTTCGGCGACGATGTCTGCATCAGTAACTTCACCACACACTACCACATCTTCATTCATACTGACAAAGTCCACATAGGAGATAGCAGGATCAGGAGTAACTTCCTCCCAGTTGTCAATAGCTGGCGCAGCTTCAGTCCCAGTTTCTCCATCATTTTCTTTCTTGATAAGGCCAGCTTTTTAAAAACATTATCTTACGGTGCTTTGATTAAACTACCCCTAAGTGTTAAAAGCAATTACCCTAACTTGAATAATAGTAATATGTTGTTTGTTTCTTTAGTTTGTTCATCTTTGAATAAGATAAAATTATTTATTTAATTTTTGAAATCCAATTTTCAAGATCCTGTAAAAGTAAGAATAAAACATGTCTCAAGTATGACGTGCATCTTTAATCAGTTCGTTTACGATGCCACCTAATCAATAAGTCAGTCAAAACAGCCCTGGGCACCCAATAAGACATAATTTGTTAAAATTCTTAAATAAGTTCATATTAGTGCCATCTAAATGACCCTCCACTGTACAAACTATTGCTCATTATAATTAATTAATGCCTTTTATGTAAGGTGGGCTGGTTAATTCGTCACAAATGCTAAGAAATTGATGAAGCCCCTATTATAGTGTTATCACATTACTTCGTTCACAAAAAAATAAAGTGTCAAAACATTTATAATATTATTTTAATGTGTGTCATTATCGCAATTAAATCTTATTATAAACTTTTTACTTGTAAGAAAGGACATTAATAAACATATTTTTTAACTTTACAGCTAATCAGACTTATAATTAATATATCTAAACACAAAATTATCTAATCACTTTAAATTCATTTTACCCAACCATCGAGACAAAAGTAAAGTTGTTTCTAAGGATTATCTGATTTTAAACTATAAACAAACATCAAAAGTCACAGACTTATCTAAACCCAGTTTTTAAGAGAGAGAACAATAATCCTCTTAAGGTCATAGTGTTTTTTTTCACATTATGGCCTCGTGAATAAACATTATCAAAAAATATTTAAATATATTGTTCGTTGATCTTAAATTATTAATTTATAAACTTTGGGAGAAAATAATTATTTCCACAACTAAACAATTATTTAATTTAATTAAATACCTATATCTCAAGGCAACAAAATTAACCTACCCCTTAATTATTGATCCTGCCCACTATTTATTTTGTATTTTAGACATGTGTAGAAAAAATCACAATACACTTAAATCACACTTTATAAAATTGACATATTTGGTCGACCGAATTGGCCCATTTACAAATTTTGATCAATATATTGTACAGTAATTTATAGAACTATATTTTGGATGTCACTAATTATATGAATTTTTAACTACTTGGGTGGGGATGCTATCAAGTTGGCCTCCCCACCATACATAAGTGTGCTCTCGTGTGTGTATTTGGTACTGATTCTTGGAATGGTTTTAAGAAGACCTTAATTGAGAACTATCATTATTGGCCAGTGTCTAATTGAATAAGCATTTTTTTTTACAAACCTGTAATCTTGTTCTATACAATCCTCAAAACTTTATTCAGACACACATGTGGATTATAGAATATTTACATGGTACAAATATACATAGTAGATGTGGTGGATCCAGAAAAAATGACGAGATAGGCACCGCGATACAAATAATTATATTGTTACTTTACATTCTTCTGAAAAAATTCATACTTCTCTACAAATATTAATTTAAAAAAATATGTAAGTTATAAGGCTAGGTTATATAAAAGCATTTGTGAGTTGGCAAATATATTGAGGCTCTTCAGGGATTATCTCAATATTTTAAATTTTATTGGCAAATCATTGAAGCTTTCCTGACTCATTGTTGATATAAAAAAATCAATGATGTCTGCCCGCAAGCGAGCTATACCGACCGAGCGGCTGCCGTCTGTTAGCGAAAATAATGCCAACATCTGCGGATAGAGGGTGTCTTGTCATCAGCACAATGAACTAATTTCAGTTTTATAGACCGGAGCCGCTACTTTTTCATGTAAGTCATTTGTCCACACAAGGCTGAGTTAACCTCGTTACAGACCCACTGTTACACAGAAAAATTCTGAACGTGCCGGGGATCGAACGTGGGGCCTCTGAATCTGTAGCCAGGAACTTGGAACACTAAATTGTTGATGTCAAGTAGATTTAATTCTGCTCAACAAAATAAAAGATGGTTCAGTTGTTCAAGTAGCAACTGGTTTCACATAAAAAGTTTTCAATAGGTCCTCAATGTTTGGAAAAACAGAGGCAAATATGTAAGCTTCCATTGGTCTATCAAATTTTTTAAGTTTTCTGTATCAAGAATTCTCTCCATTGTTTCAATTCTCCATGAAGTAACTCTAGAGGGGATGAAAAAACTGGATTAGTGTGTTTTTGCTGCAATCATTAATTATTTAATCTGTAAACAATGATTTATTTTTTATCTAGAGGGAACTTAAACGAATGGTGTCTATTTTATGAAACTCTATGGGTTGGGAGGGGGGGGGGGGATTTGCCCTGGTGCCCATACCCCAAATTCGCCACTGCATAGTAGGTAAGACCTACTGTCAGATATTTTCCATTTTATTTGAATATGTTTTTTATTCCAATAGATAAATTGGCTTTTGGCAATAGTTAACCCCACGATAAGGTAGGTTCACTAAAAATCTCTGATAAAAAATCATGGTTAACATATCCATTATCAGAGAAATTTCATTTCCAAACCCCTTCTTTACAGATATATCTTGTAAAACTACCAATTATAATATCAAAATATTCAGAATAGCCGAGATCAAGTAGATTTCAATAAATAATGAGCAAAATATAATGGTATTATTTCACATGCTACAAAGTTTTTAAAACACTTTACTATTAAAGTAACTGTTTAAAACACTTTGCTACTAGAGTAACTGTTTGAATTAGTTCATTTACCATATTATCTTATAATATAAAATATGTTGAAACTATTTATCTATTTGCAAATTTCATGGATCATAAACACAATTTTATCTTCATCACTCTCTCAGTTTTAATTGCCATTATATCAACTCAAACATTTTAAAGTAAATAATAAGTATAATAATTAATTATTATCAGACTTGTAAAATAGTATTTTCTTCTAAAATAAAAAAACAACTTTGACTTTCTTGAGCTGATCAAGATTGCCTCATAATGATCAGCTCATGTAAATTTCATAGTTCTTAACATAGTGATTATTTAATTTTACTATCCATGACAACACTGAAAACTGAAGTACAAATTTTTTTATGATATTGGCAATTATTTATTAATGTTATAGGTGAATAACAATTAATAGATCTGTTAAGTTTTGTTATAAGAAACACTTTTATTGTATTTTATTACATTTACAGATTTATCAAATATTTTTGAGTCATTTTTACCACAACTTTTGACATATCCAAATCCGATAGACCCCTTGAATGGTGATGCTGCTGCAATGTATCTCCACAAACCTGAAGAGTACAAGAAAAAGGTACAAGGTAAGAAAATAAACTATTTACATTTAAAAAAATTTATATCAAAAAACCTACATCAAAAAAATCCCAGTGCATAAATAATTCATTGTCTAAATAAATTGATGATCTGATAAAGTTTTCTGAGTCGAAACATTTGTACATTATGTTCATACATTAAGTATTTCCATAAATGCCTCAAGTCATAATATATCATGAGTCCTTTTTTCCCCATTTTTAGCAGCACCTTAAATATCTTGTTTGGTTAGGTTTTAAAAACACTAGGACAACAACTTAAGTCACCACCAAAACCAAATGTTTGTTTTTATTTAAAACTGCCAATCATACATATTGACAAAACCTGTAGAGATTCAGAACAATAATACTTAGCCATAATTTTGAATTTATTATCATATTAATCTTTTTGCTCTTGTCAAATAAATATGTCCTTTTGTACAATATGACTAAGTTGGATGATAAATATGAAGAAATTTGGGTTATTTGTATCAAAACAATTTCAAAGAGACAAAAAATATTAGGCAAAAATAAAACAAAAACACATACAATCCAATTTTTGTAATGCTTACAACATTAAAAAAATACTGTAGAGTTTATTTTCCATGTATGCTAAAAAAAAAGCAACAATAAAGAGTTAAGTGCAATATATCACATTAATCTGACACATTATTTTGCAGTCCCACTTTCTAAGCTTTTATTTCTAAGTCCCCAAAATAAAGGAGAAAGTAGGAGATACAGTAACAAATTTGGTATTATTCAACAATAAGACATATGAAAACATATGATACAACCAAAAAATTACTATACTACAAATAATGTAGTGAGGATGTAAAATTGTTGGCTAAAGGCTACATTTACTAAATAGCCCGTATTATATATATACAAGATAAGTAGATTAAATCTATTTACAATATTGACTGGCTAGGAGGAGCACATAAATGACTTTAACATGTAATATAAATGAATATAAGGAGATTGAATGTTCCCAAACATTAAATAATCATAGCGGCGTGCATTATCGTTCAAAGCCTCAATTAAATAATTTGAAAGATATAGTTCCAAAAGATATGAGCCGGTTATCAATGTTCTTAAAGACATTGCTCACTAAATAAATCTTAATTGCAGGCTTAGATAATTACGACCTGCGATGTCAACAGGGACATAATGTTACTTTTCAAAATGTTGCCCCCAAAATAGAGACATTCAAACTACCAAGTAAGATCATCCCTCTCAAAATGGATTTTCCACATAAATTAATTATTAAACATTTAAACAACCAAATTAGTTCAACGATCCCAAAATGGAGGTTCCTAGTACATTTACCATCAAATATTTAAACCACCAAACAAGATCATTGCTCCCAAAATGCAGGTTTCCCAACTGTTAAGAATATATAACGCCGTTAAAATGAAGTTTACCAAGCATAAATGATAACCCCCATAATGGCGGCATCCACATACTACCTATCAAACAAATACATAAAATGACTAAGGTGATCCCAGCTCCTCTATTTATAATACCATCATTTGGAAACAAATTGAAGATTGATTCCAAAATAGAACTCTAGAAAGTTTAACAATTACTACATGGTCAAACAAGAGAAAGGCCTGGGTCAATTTTTTAAATAGAGTGAAATATCTAATTATATAAGTATCTTTATAAAAAAATTATATATTATCATATAAAACCAATATTTTACTAAACAAGCAGCATTTACCTTGTTTACAATGGGATTGGCACAGACATTGATGTATTACTTGTGCTTTATTGCACAATACATATTTATATGCATTTCATTGTTTTCTGGGGTTATTGGTCATACAAAATATGTTTGTAGGCAGAAAATGTAATTTCCACATTACAGGATGTCACTGAAGTATATTTTAACAGAGGAATTTTCCTTGGGAAAAACTACCGCTTGGGTATCTACATCATTTCCTTGTTGTGATTTGCGAAATCCCTTATACCTGCAATCGAGTAAGGTATCCAGAACTGATGTGCATGCTTCGACCTGCAGACACGGGTTTGAAAGGATAAGGGGAGGGCCAGGCTTGGAAAGCCCAAGTCAAACATCGATAAATAAAGGTGTGAATATGAGTTACAATATGTCAGAATATAAGGGTAATGTACAATTAATTGTCGGATATGCTTTCGACATTACAAGTTGCAGGATGATATTTTTCATACAGACACGGAAAACATAAATTAAAACAGCATCTACTACATCGAATGAATGCAATTTTCCCGCATGCACAAGGAATCTTTAGAGTTTCTATGGAAAAACAAACCTCGTTGACATTTTTAAAATTTCTCTTTCTTCCGACAATTTGGATGCAAACCATAGGTAACACAACATTTTCGTAAATATCGGTGCTGATAATTGGTGATGTACTATAGAATGTATTTTAATAGCATCTTAACGAGAAGCAATTTCTCGTTCGTTTTCAATTAAATATGAACAATTTTAAAGGCGCTTGATAAAGTTTTTATCTTGCTTATAGAAATAAACGTCGCACGGTTGGCAAATCGAAGTACATTTCGGGGCTATGAATTTAACCGTGCAAGCTCCAAGACCTGCGTCATTGGTAAAGATTTCATCGTACAAACCAGGATTCGTTTGACCCCCCCCCAAGAATCTATTATTAGCAAGAATTTTTCTTTTTCCACATAGGGAAGAATGACGCTAATTAAAAATGAATTATAGAGCTGTGTGGTAAGTTTCCCAGATTTCGAACTTGTTACAACGACATTTGGAAGGTCTTTCGTTAAATTGTCAACAGTTTTTTGAACCCTTGGACCAAAATCTCCCGTGGCTTCTTTTAAACACAAAAACACTTGCGGCAATAATTCACCAGACATCGTCATTGCGTATTGTGCCATGTATGACTCTGTTACCTTGTTTATATCGCACCTTTTAACAAACACAATTTTTGAATTTTTTTCGGCGCGAGTTCTGTCATAAGTTGACTGGTACCGGCAACCTGTCTGGTCTGTATTAATCACCAATTTTTTGTCAAAATTTGGGATAATTGCCTTCGTCTGCAGTTGAAACTTCCTTGCGGCTTCTAGTGTTTCTTCCAAAGTCACAGATTCCCTGTTACTCACATATCGCATGATCTTCCTCTGCCGAATTCTGTGCCGTTGTTTGAATTTTTTAACCCATAAAAATGATGCTTTAAATATAAAGTCCTCCGATTGAAATTGGCCTGCAGCAGCCAAAGCCCACTGCTTTAAGTTCCTTGTTGTTACCTGAAAAGTAAAATTAAAGTTTCATTTCATTACCATAATTTGTTCTTCAAATACGGTTGTTTAAGATAAAAAAAATTAGATGTAAAGTGATAAAAATGTACACTTACTTGCTGATAATTTTTGCGAGCCTCCACGAAGCGGTCATTGGTCCACGAATCAATTATTGAATATTTATCTATCGTTGTTCCTCCAGTTTTTATGTTTTCTTTCCATCTCTTCAAATTGTCCTTTCTTTTTAAACTTCGAGATCCTTTTATCTGGAGAGTTTGTAGATTCCACGTGGGGTGTTCTTTTGCCAGTCTCACTACTTTTATTTTTGTCTCCAATGGAACATATCCGGCTTTTGCCTTCTTTTCGGCTGGCTCATAATCCTCATTGTCGGAAAAATCTCCTTCAACTTCACGGAATAGACCTTCATCTACTTCGTCGAAATGAATGAGGTCCTCGTCAGTAATAAGTATCTTTTCTTCTAACATTTCGACAGTAGACTGATACAGTTCTTCTCCAATCGCCATTGCATCTGCAGAAATTGTTGCTGGTGATTCTGTATCAATAAGGTCCGCTTCTTGAAGAAGACTATCACAGTACACGAACGCATCTTTTAACCGACGTTTTGCAACTGCATTATGCATTGAATCTTCATGCCATTCATCATTCGCAATGGTCGAAGAACCGGGAGTCACCTCCATTTTTTTCAGTAAAAATGTAAATTTTGTGATTTTCAAAAAATTTGCACCTACACTATTCGTTCCTGCTACATTAACAAAGTCTCACCGCTACGCAAGTTAACTGCCGAATGATGCCTGTTCTATCGCATCGGCCGTATAAGCCAAGCCTGGCCCTCCTCTTGTTTTTTCAAACCTGTGTCTGCAGGTCGAAGCATGCACAATAGTTCCGGATACCTTACCCGATTGCAGGTATAAGGGATTTCGCAAATCACGACAGGCATACATTTTCAGGAAAACTTTATGCGTTTGGTCGTTTACTTGTCGATAATTATAAATTTAATATTTGTTGTAGTAGTAGAAATTAGTAAACAGCCAAATAACATTGGAAATTCAATAAAAGTTCATGCAAATACACATATTTTTTCATTATATTACCTTTGAATTGTAATATATATGAAAGAATATGACCAGTGTTGAAAAAAAAAAGATGAGCGGGACTCGATCCAGCGATTACGGAGTTGGAACGCTAACCACTCGACCGCCGCCGTCTTGTGCTCATAGTTGCAATGCACCGGTACATATTCGACGTGTAAAACTTCTCTTGCGACTTTCTCGAAAACGTCTAAATAGTACGCCTTACTACTTGCACATTATGTTGTCCTAATGGACTACTAAAAGTGTACAAAGTTTGAAGATAATCCATGAACCAAGCGTCGTGGCCTCCCCTTGTTAGTAGAGAAACACTCACCAGTTCTGCCTGCACAGCATTTTGCTTTTCAATTGCATTTTCCATGATACCCATGGATTCTTCTAGAGAAAATCCAAAAGCGCCCAGTCGTTTGATACACTTCAAATGCCACCCAAAGTTGTTCCTTATGTACGCAGTTGAACAGGCCACTTTAGGATAGCTGAATGTGTTATAAGAGTAACACACAGATTGCACACTCAGGACTGAACATATCTACTACAGGCTTCACAGCTCCAGAATTTTTATTATGGAAGGTGGCTGCCTATATCCATGTTCTTCATCTTGTTAGAACTGGTTCCTGGGGCAATGGCACATATAATAAGTTCTGTTTTTATGTCTAGACTCGATATGGGATTTTAACAAACCCATTTTTTTCTCACCTAAATTAATTAATTTGAGTGCACTTGGTTCTAATGTTCTCCACAACACCTTGTATTTCATGAGCCTAGCATGTAAGATGGATCATATCAAGAAAGAACAACTTCAAAGCACTTGGACTTTCAAAATACACGGTGGCATCTGGATCATATCAGGAAAGAACAGCTTTAAAGCATCTGGGCTTTCAGCATACATCGCAGCATCTGAATCTTATCCTTGTAAAATTATTCTAGTCCACAACACTTTAAATTCATCATTCACGACTCTTGCATCAGTGGAATGATTTGTATGGTCCAGCACTTTGCATCAAATCAAATATGGGTTGGAAATTTCCTCAGGATCTAGTTTACCTACCACAAGGCTCGCAACAAAGCAATCCTTATTATCAGTGGCTTTATCTATAGTGATCCATATGAAGACATCTCCTATTTAAATTCTTATGATTTCCATAGTTTCTTCATAATATATCTGCAGATAATTATTTGAGTTGTGAATTATCAGGAATGCATATAACCTGAACAGGTAGTAAGATGCGGTGCTAAAAATAAATCAGGAATTTCTCACTTGCAGTACTTTTCCAAGGATCAAAATTCAGGTACTTGGAGTTAAAACCATGGGATATTTCCAGTGAGCATAGCACTTTACAAGTCCTGACATAATTATTTTATGTAACTGAAAGGGTTCTGCATCTGTGTTATAAACATTTGTTCCTTCGAAGAACTTGGTTGTTTACTTTTTGTCATGTTTTTAATAAGTATATTGTATTACTAATTACTTCGGAGCACCATAATTAAAGTGGATCTCCTTAAGATATTAGCAAAGAAAATACAGACCACGCTATAAGCCTATGGCTTACTTAAAGAATTAAAAAAATGTAATTTGACTAGAGCACATGAGAGAGATATGCTGTTTTCCCTACACTTACTAACCGAGAGAATCAGAACTACTAGACCAAGTACATGTTCTCGTTGATTTCCACTTCCAAATTTCCCTTGGTTCCTTCTCCCATTACTGCAATAACAGCCATTAATTCAACCAATCAACGATGGGTAACTACTCACATGACTTAAGGGCAAAGTGAACCAAACAAGGTAACTCCCAAAAGTTGCTGATCAAGCAATTCTACTGCGTCTCAACGCACACGTGGGAAGCCAAAGGGTGGAAAGCTGATGCCGGCCAGGGGCTATTTTCTTGACTTGCTGTCTATGAGAATTAAACCAAGCAATACTTGTACTTCCATTTATATCAACAATACATTAATTTAAATTAGCATTAATATGAAATGAAAGAAATGGGAATTGATTTAAATATATGTAAATTAAGAATAATAAAGGGGTGAAGAAAGGATTACTAACATTAAAAAGTGTACTTTGTACATGTTGTTTCAATTGTGATTTCATGAAGCATCCAATTTTCTTGTTGCAAGCCTGACACATTACAATTTAATAGTCGGCTGTGATGAGGTAATCGATAACGGCCCATGATTTTAATATTTTAGCCAGCTAAGAAGCGACTGGTGCAAAGTGAAAAAAAAGAAAAGAATATTAACCTACTTTTAGACTTTCACTTTTATTCATTCTTATGAAACTAAAATCACTTTGAGACATTACAGAACAAGAATGCAGGTCTTTAGCCCTAATGGACAGGTGTGTTGGGGTGGGGTTCTAACCAAAATTTCCTATCTCTTTGCAAAAGTCTTAGAAAATCCATCCCAAGGCTCATTGTGATATGACCTCTTGAGCTTGGGGGTAGGAGGCATTGACTTATTTGACAAACCCTCGAATAGCTTAACTGAATTTTACACTTTTAATTAGTTCATTGACACATTCCTTTCAGCTGTAATATCCAACCAAATAGTTTTTAAATATGGTACTAAACAAATTTGCAATTAATACACAAATTCAACAGAAAATCACAAAATATATATGTAAAATCATATAAAATATGTAGAAATATCATAATATGCCAAATAAAAATCAAATATGGCCTAGTAATAACATTGAAGGAAATGATTTCAATAAATTGGCTACACGCTGTTTTGTAACAAATATCATTAGTCAGTGAAATTTGATATAAAGTGAAATATAAATAAATGTAATACAACTTATCAATACTTATTTTAAACTGGTTTTAAAAAATAAAATCTAATAATAACTAGTGAAATATATGAAGTTATAGTAATTTTAATGTGACATATTAATTAGACAACTTCTAAGTAAAATTATTTTTATAATATCATAACTTTACAAATTTCACTAGTTAAAGAATTTATTCTGTAACACCATTTTAAAATAAGTATTTAGAAGTTGTATAGCGTTTATTTATATTACACTTCATATAAAATTTCACTGCCTGTTACAGATCAGTGCAAAACAAATTATTTTAAAGAATTTCCTTCATTATTAGTATATATGTCACCGGCAATGTGTGAAATCCAGGCATTATATAAAATGCCTAGGCTTTCTATATAATGCTAAAGTGGTTTCGGCAAAGTATGAAATAAACGAGTTTTGCTGTTGAATTTCATACTTATTTTCAAGTTCTTTGTTTGTTTGACGTCCCGGAATATAGTATCAATTCTTTTATCCAGTTCTATGTAAGTCTTGTGTCATTTTCTTGCAGGTTCACCTAATTCAAGTTGGTCAGGTTAGGTTAATTTAGAATAGGTTTGTTAGGTAAGGTTAGATTAGTTTAGCCATTGTTCTCGGTAATATATAATGACTGGTTATTCTATAAATTTCCTACGAAAGTTATGAAATACAACAGCAAAACTAATTTATTTCATACTTTGCTAAAACCACTTAGGAATTATATAGAAGGCCTAGGCATATTATAGAATGCCAGGTTTACACACATTGCCATTAATATATTATATACTCTCCTTATTACATATTATTATTTTTTCTAAAATTCCAAATTATAATAACCCTAATATGGCAGGTCGTTGACATATCTATTTTCTGAACATTTAAGTGACGATGAATAGAATATTTATTTACATAGAAATCCTACCTCTAGTAATAACATCTTAAAGGAAAACTCTAATTATTGATAGATCTTTGTTCTAGAATTGGTTTTAATTTGGGTTAGTGCACTTATCTGTGGTCACATGGTTTAAAGCGTCATAGGCTGAGCTACCACTGATGGAAATATTGAGGCTTTATTCCTGATTGGGTGTAGGCCCATTGGGACTGATGTATCCTAAATTCTTTCTCACTATACTTCCAGAAAATGTTGGCATATAGCCTCTAAATTCTACCTTCCTTACCCCTTCCCCTTGAGTGTAAATATGCGAACAACCCAAATAGTTAGTAAGAGACAGTGCAAAATAAATAAATAAAATGTGTTGGTGTGATTGGACAGATCTTTTGAATTGTAGGTGTAAATACATATATTTGGCCTGCGATCTCATGTCAGGATAACTTGGAATGATGAAAGTGAATAATTTCTGATCATACTCTTGAATATATTTTGAACATGAATAGTTCCTAAAATTAGTTCACTACTTTATAACTTTCATCAGGGGTGCCCACAGGGGGAGAGGGGGGTCGTGACGCAGACTGCATCATTGAATTTTTTTTTGGGGTGTGGGGGGGTAACGAAAAAACTTGGGGCATGAAAAATTATAACTATGTTACAATAAAAATGTATGGTTTTTTAGTGAAGAATGGAAGCAATCATTGCATTTTTTAATAAAACAATTAGTTGTAGGAATTTAAATATTCAGAGAGGACAAATCACGGTCGCTTGAGTTACAGAATCCTAAGGACTTGGACAGTGAAACCAACACACTAGCAAAAGGGATTCTGAGTAAGCTGAACTGTTATAAAACCAACATTGCTCTCAATGTGGCTCATACTGCATTTAAAGTAATGCATCCAGTCACAGTAAGCTTACAGGGTATGGTGTTGGACTATGGTGGTGTACAAGCTATAATAAAAAATGTCAAAACTCAGACCATTAACTTGTGAAAGGATGAAGAATGGTCTAATGTGATGTGTGAGGCTGAAAAGTTCTTAAAAAATCATGAAGCCCCTGATTCAGCTCCAAATAGAGTTAGTAAGAAGAAGAAGAAGAAAAATGTTTATTGATGAATTGAGTATAGATGAACCTATTATTGAGATGAACAAAAAAATTAAAATAGATTTGTATTTTAAGTTGCTAGATTCACTCCGTGTTCAGCTTGAAGATAAATTTTCTGACCATAGCTTAGACATGGTAAAAGAAATGCGTTATTTCAGACATACAGAAGTTTTAGAAACAACAACAAATAATGTTTCTCCTGAAAACATAAAAACCCTTTGTGAGTTTTATGATTGGGCCAACAGCATTGTAAGTGAAGAGTTAAATACATTCACTGAACTGTATTTTGCCACTCACTCAAGCATATCAATTGATGATTTGATTCCTCATAAAAGTGAGAGATCTAAAGACACAGCTCAGTAAAAGGTTCATGATGAAGGAAAAACAAGCATGGACATTGATGATGAGTCTGAAAGTGAAACTGAAAATGAACCTGAACAGAATAAGAGTTTCTGAGTGACAAAGGGTTTTTTGAAACCTTATAGGTGCTTGATTAATTTTTCGGGCTTCAAGAGATTGTAAGTTGTTTATACAACTTTGCTATCTTTGATCGTAACCAGTTGTTTGGCTGAAAGAGCTATGAGCCAAGTTAAAATAATAAAAAACAGGCTCAGGTCTGCGATGGGAGATGCATAGCCTTTGAACCTTATGGTTCTAGCTTCAGAGAAAGTCTTATTAGAGTCGATTCTTAATGAAGAATTAATTGATGCCTTTTCTTTATCGTCATAGCAAGGGAAGAAGTTACTATGCCAAATATAAGCCAAAGCAACTAGGACTTCATCAAACCGTTATTGTTTTCATTTTTTCTTCTTTACAAGACACTGCAGTGATATTTTGTTCCTTTCCTTTGGAATATTGTCTTACAAATATTAATTTCATGTAATTAGATTTTTATTATTTAATTTCAAATGAGTATTTCTTTACAAACTGTACCATTTTTAGCCTTAGTCTATTTGTAATAAAAAACTAATTACAATGACATTTTCTTTGAACTTGAAATACTTTATCTTGGGGGGATTAAATCAAGTTTGGAAGGAGGGGTTGAGTCATCAAGCTTTTGGGGGGGGGGGGGGACACCCCTGCCTTCAGACACATAATTAAATTCATAGAGCCTGAGAGGCCATTTTTTTTAAGAGTTAGTATATATGCATCCAAAATGTAACTTTGACAATAGTTTCATAAATAGAGGTTCATTTATGATAAAGATTAGTAACAAAAATCGATAAGTCTTACAACACCTTTGTGAGTCTATTATTTTACTAAACTACCCAAATATTTTAATAACTAAGGACATCAAGACTTGCAATTGATGTATTTTGGATGACTACCCAAACATGGGCCTCCTTGGCACACTTTGATATACAAGACTTGCAGCTGAATTCCCATAAATGCAAGTTCCTTTAATTACACTTTAGTATAAAGGGCACAGTACAGAGGATCCTCAACCAAGACACCTGCATTGGTGGTCACATGGTATAATGCACCACTCTCATATTAGATTGGATTGCTGAAAACTTGCCAGGTATACTGAGGGTGGTTTTCCTTGAATTATTTCCCATGATCCCTCCATGCAAAGGTAGGTACACTTACTCTAAAATTCTACTTTACATTAGTGTAATTATTAAAAATGTGGGTAACTTGAACGGGTACTAAGACATGGGGAAAAACAAAATCCAACCATGGCTGAGAAGGTACACCAACTGGTTTCATATAGATTCTTTACTTTCTTTGCTTGCTTTTTTAAAATGCATCATATAGGTCTGACTCTGATCAAGGAGGTCAGGACTCTGGTTTTAATCCCTTTTGGGTGGATTAGGTTTTTCCCTCATTAAGTCACACTATCCTTACCCTAATGGTAAACATATTGATAAAAAATATATCAAACACATCTGCAATGGAAACCTTTTTAGTATTCACTGTCTATTCACAAATATAAAAGGAATTAATTTTAATACTGTCGCATTTTCAAGCTGAACATATTTAATTAAAATTTGTATCTTTTTAAATAGCTCAAAGTGTTTTATATAGCCACTTTCTGATATGTTATAACAATTTCAGAGTATGTGAGGAAGTATGCCACAGAAGAGGCACTAAGAGAACAAGAAAACCAAGCGGTTTCATCAGACAGTGAATCCTCCATGTCTGATTTTAGTGAGGATGAGACACAAGATATGGAATTATAACGGTGGCTTTAATTTTCTCACCATACTCAAGACTTTTGCTACCTGTAGATACTCCAAACTGCTGATTGTTGAATTTGTGAAATTCTTTCATGAGTGCACCTGCTACAGCTAATTTAATGGTATATAATTTCTTAGCCTTTATATAAGGCTATTTAATTCCTTGTTAATTTAAAAAATAATAATACATACATTAAACCCACATTTAAATTTTGAAAAATCTTACATATAAATACTATGCTTGGTTATGATTTTTATGCACAGTTCTAATGTGCAAGGAAAAAATAATACGGATGAATAATATATTGTTACTATTTGAACTGCCATTTTTTTTAAATTTCAATCAGCCAAATTAGTTTAATTTATTTATATTGATAAAATTTTGACAAAATACAATTTTAATAAGTCAAATTGGCTCTTTAAAATACAGCTTGTAATTTATAATCAAACTTGGTTATAGTGTCACTCAAAAAACCAGAGAAATTAAGTTATTATAAACTATTGTGGTACTAAACAATGCCAGGGTTGAATAGATGTTAAAATACTGCAATAAATAGAATAGGAATGGCATATTGCTGGTAATCAGTGCTTGGCAGAATATGTCTATCCCACTTTTTACAAATTGTGTGTTCATTTTTACAATAATTATTCCTTATGCTACCGTTGGCATAGTGTTCTTTTTCCACAGTGAACTTTATTAAGACATACACATGTAACACCACGAGAGAAATTTGTATATTTGGTCAGGTGACTATCTCAAAAGGTATTAAAAATCAACTTTTGGGATTTATGACGGCATCATTAACAAATTGTTGGATTTCTTGTACAAATGATTGTTAAGTTTGACCACACAGGTATGTATAACTGTATGATTCACATCAAATTAAAGGCAGTTAGAAATTTGAAATGTTTTATATTTCATTTATTACTCTTTAGTTAATGTAATAATGGCGCATAATCACTTTTGTTATTCTTAGAACTGCGTATTACTACTGTTCCAGGTTATATGCATATTGAATTCAGAGGAAGAATACCAGCATTTTCTTGGAGGGGGAGAGTGGAAAACAATTTTTGGAAAAACCACCATCAGTACACTCAACTTAGACTTGAACCCCAGTCTTACTTTCATTGGCAGTCTTATCTCACGTAAGAGTGATGGCTTAGACCATGCAGCCACCGAGGCAGGCCGTACAATCACTTCTTCTCTTTCAATTCCATTCTTATATGTGCAGTTACATATGCACTTTATATAGGCTTTCACTAGAGTATATCTTCATATGAAATTTATTTTGATTGCATTTTTAATGTTTATGAAAGCTTAGGTTCATACTTCACATACAAATGCACTCACTCCATTCCTTTATGGGATAGGCAAGAAACTATGCATATAGCTAAAAAAAACTCCATATTTAATCCATCCTCACTAACTTTCTTAGCACTTCCCTATCCTTGTGTACTCCCTTCGCTTCAACAACATCCATACACCGAGTCATACACGCTCTTTTATTCTTAAAACTCTTAATGTTTCTCTTTTTTACACATTCTTCTACAACATTTAACCACGTCTTACGTGGCCTACTCCTTTCTTTTGATCCATACACTCTACCTCCGTATATTTGCTTTGTCACTCAATCCACACTCATTCTCGCAACATGCCCAAACCAACATAAGACACTTCATTCACATTGACCTATTGAATTTCTATTAAAACCACACTCCTTCATCACCCATTCATTACTGACTCTATACAAGTTTTTCCATATACATTTCTTAGCTATCTCATTCCAACTGCACTCACCTTGCTCTTGTGTTTCTCCTAACAAATCCATGCTTCACATCCATAAATCAATGTTGGCGTCAACACATGCTTATATACTGCCATATTTGTTTCTTTCTATACTATCTCATTTCTATTTCTAGTGGACACTATGAAATAGTAAAGGCTTTTTTTAGCTTGAACTAATATAATCAGTCATATGGTTTTCTTAATATTTCTTACCTAGCAGAAGAAAACATTTTTCATTTGACTTTCTCTTATCAGACTGGTTTGCTGGTGACAAGATTGAGGTTCAAATCCCATTAGAGTGTACTGAGGTTTTTTTCCCCCTTAAAACGGTTCCAAACACGCTATTATTTATTCATAGCACCATGTCTTACTACCCGTTCGGGCTGTACACTTATGTACTAATTAAAACTTAAATTTGAGTTGGCTGTGTTGATATGAATAAAACATAAACTATGTAAGTGAATTGATCTTTACAGTAGTACAAATCTGATTAAAATATGTATAATAGTTTTCTTACTAATCTTGTAGAGAGAAATCACCTTTGAAACCAGCTGCGCTTATCTCTCATGGTGAGCCATCCCCTTAATAACGAGTGTGGCTCGAAGCTCGAAATCTGAATACTCGCAGAGACCTACTCTATATATTAAATGTTCATTGCTTTAATGCAAATTGTATTATGTTAGATTAGTTTGTCCTATTACATCTCATATATAGACAACTGAGAATGTATATTTTGACTGCTTGGTGCTACACAGCTATTTTATTAAGGAACAAGTTAGTGCAGTAAGAAGTCAACTCCAAAATATAGTTAATTTCTATCTTAAACCTAAATATTTTTCCTTAGTAAATTTAGAAAGTTTGGAAAAAAATTAATAGTGCTTCTTCATCCTATCACTTTGTTTTGGCTTCCATAATTCTTAAGTTTGTGATCCTTAATTTTTAAAAACACTAAGAATTTAATCCTTGTTTTCACTTATATTTTGAATTGTTGAACTACTTAAACCAAATTCTTGGCTTAAATCGGCCTTTTAATTTTCATTCTTTTTTTTTTTACCATATTTTAACCTCCACATTTAACACTTTTCTATGCAATTTCAGCCATTCATTAGTTAAACTTTTTACATCGTGTACTTAAAATAACTGGTATTGTTTAAAAAGGATAATTAAAACAGAGGGTAGGAGAAAATTTGGTCAAATATTTCTCTGCACAGATGCTGTATGTATCCACCCAAATAAGTGGTGTGAGAACAGGACGTCAGATGTTGCTATAAAATAATTATTAATTACAAGATTTTCTTTGTTGGTAAAACAGCAAGTAATTTGTTTCAATACCACTTAATATTAATCGTTATAACCAAGGTGTCACTCGTTACAACCAAAGTTTATATATAACCAAGTTTGGCTGTACTTTACAAATAATATACATTTTACAGCTATTATATTTAAAGATTATATTGTCTGTAAAGTTTAATATATTTTTTCAAGTGCTGTTATAGTTGTATTGTTTATGCTTTATATAAAACCAACATTCATTTATCAATTATTTGCTGATAGGATGTTCAAACACCAAATTTTCTAATTTTATAGGAAAAATTCAAAGATATTCCCAATTTTTCAAGAAACAATAAGTTATAGTTTTGTACATAAAATAACATAGCTTTGGGTGAAATTTTGCTCTGAATGTGTGTGATGCATGTATCCACAGTGGTATATGTAAACAATAGTCATATTAACCTAGAGTTAGATTGTATATACATTTTAAATAATATGTCTTTTTTATGTTCTGCTAGGAATAAACTACATGTAACAACATTAATTGTATTAATGCACTAAGTATACATATATTTATTATTTATTTTGCAAGTTTGGGAGTTTCAAGTGTATTACTTTAACTCTTCCTCTCATATGTATGAATCTTAAAGATCTTGCTCAGAATAATATTTTGTGTTTTTAATGTGAAAAACACCTCCATTTCTGTACTTTGTTATGTATCTATTCTCATATAATAGGCTCAATTTATTTCCACTGAAGGTCCAAATTAATGTAGTTTTTTTATAATGCACTTGAAACTAAGAAAAGAACAAAATTTTTGTATGGCTGCATGTCTTGTATATTATGTTGTGATATTTTGCGACCATGGCCTTATGTATATTTGATTTTTTTTGTTTAACAAATTTTAATGTATCGAAGATTAGCATTAGTTACTTTTGAACGCTAAATAGATGGTGTATTTATACTTTATTTTATTTATTGAAACAATATAATTTTAACAACTCTATTTGAATACTATGTAAGTGTATTTGAATTTAAAGTCTTGGCTCATAGTAGAAAATATAATTGACAATTTATAGGGCTGTTCTATTTTAAATAAATATATATTATTTTTGTAAAAGTTATTTCTCAAGATTGAAAAAGAAATCTTTATATTTATATTATAAGAACAATTACATCTCACCTTATCACTAAGTGAAAAATATAAATAAGAATATACATATTTGTTTAAGTTTTCTAGTCTATGGTTTTACAATCAACAACATTGTTATTTTACCCTGTGTTTTGAATTTTCATTCAAGGGGATTAAAAAAAATGGAAACATATATACTCTCTTATTGTTCTTAAATATTTAAATTATTGGATCTTCATGTATGAGTACGGTATTAGTTTGAGTGTACAAAACATACATTAAGTAAACTCACACTATTAATCAGTACCTGTTCACTAAACACCAATTATTATGTGATTCAGACACAAATCACAGGCCACAATTTTACATTAATTCAATTGACTTATTTTCACAAATAATATGTACAGTTCTGCTGGATTTAAATATACATTAAATATAGTCATTTTAGTTAACTTTAATCCTAACTGTTGTAATTACATTGATTACTGATCCAAAAAAAGTTATTTGGTCAATGGGTGCCACTTTTTTTTTTTCAAACGCTTGGAAAATGGAATTAAACTACTTGGGAATTAATACAAGCATGTGTATTTAACACACATTGCCATTATATCATTGTACATCCCTCATTGTGTGTTTTAACATCTACATTTAATTTAATTACAAGGAGTTTAAAGATATTCATCTTTTTTTATATTACGTTCTACATAGAAAATGATCTGCTTTCTTTTACAGCATTGTACTTAATTTTTTTTATAAGTTTTAATTTGTGGTGGGTCAAATCCAATTTAAAAAAATATATGAATCTAATTTCTTGTTATCCTGAATCTCCAATCAAATCTTCGAAAAATATTGGCATATGCTACAATTTACAAATACTATATATAATATGGGTCTTTACTGTTAATGACTTTTTAAGCAGTAATATTTTAAAGTTTAAACAATGCCAACAACATTTTAAAACATTCTGTTTTCAATCCCAGTCAAGCAATATATACTCATGTGTGTATTCAGACTAGATTTGAGTGACTTTTTAGTTCTCTAAAACTGTGGTCTTGGTTACTAATGGTTATCATCATCTGTGAACTGCTAAGTGAATTGAAAAATTGCAATAAAAGCATATTAGAAGGCATAGACACTCAAGTTTGGCTAGCATAGAAGGCGCTGATCCTAAATAGGTAATAAGACACAAGGCACAAAAAGAAAAGCCAAAATGCTACAAAATAAATCCAAATAACTTATGTAGATCTAGTTAAAATAAACATAATGCGAAGGTTGTACAAAAGGAAAGAACGTTTGATTGTTTAAAGATAAACAATAAATAAATTTCAAAACTTTTACATAAATGTAATAGTACATTTCCTAACAGTTTTTTATTCCTAGTCCCCATTAACATTGAGGCATGTGCCATAGTGTGTAACAAGTTTTTGCATCCCTTCATCATAAAAGTCTGTCACCTGTCCAGTCAACCAATCCACAGCTGTATTCTTCGCTTCATCAGTCCCCATGCATTTTCTGTCCAGAAATTAGTTCATGTATGAAAACAAATGAAAATCACTTGAAGAAAGGTCCGGACTGTATTAAGGATGGTAACAAACCTTTTGGAGAAAGTCATGGAGCAGTGCATGTGTGCTGGTGGCAGAGTGTGAGTGGGTATTATTGTGTAGCATATCCACTGGGCTTGACGGCAGGCCTCGTAATAGGTTTTTAATTGTGCATTGTTGTCGTTTGAGTTTCACAATATTAATCAACATTTATGGTTGTTCCTTAAGGCATGAATTCCACCAGTGAGAATTGGTGGAATTCATGCCTTGAGGAACGGCCATCAATTTTAATTTGTATTTTATAGAATTGTCTTAGAATGTCTTCACTATTTGAGAGGTATATGTTTATACATTATTATCAAAGTATTAGATTCAAGGAATGTGGTTTCTCTTAGTAAGATTTGGCGATTTTAGCTTTTTTGTTGATCTTGAGTAAATAAGGAAATTTGTTATAGTTGAAATTTAAAAAAGTAATGATTTGAGAAAAACAATTGTTATATATGAATAAATAAGCTTTTAATGTAACAAAGTGATTTTGAATATTGATAATAATAAATTAGACTAATATATGCTTCAGTGGCTGCATGGTCCAAGGCATCACATTTGTAATATACTAGACTGCTGCTGACGGGGATATCAGCATTTGAATACCGGTCGGCTATTCTGAAGGTGGTTTTTCCAAAATAGATTTCCATCATCCCTCCATGCACATTCGGTTACACCTCCCTCTAAATTCAACCTTTCTCAACCCTAAAGCTACGTTTTCCTAGCGACGCAATACATGCGCGTCGCTGTACGCAATGCGTTGAGGGGAGCGTAGTACGTATCACGCCGCGCAATTGTGTTTTCCTAGACAGATGTACAGCGCTCCATCGTATTTAGTCATCTCTCAGGTGTACGTGGAGCTCTCTAGTATTAAGCATATATTTTCTTATGAGTGTACTACCTAAGAGGAGGAGGGTGTTAGCGTTAATGCTAATGAAAGAAAAACGGTATTTGGAGGATGATATAGACATCTTAGCAGCCCAAGCCTTGAAGACTCGAAAAGACTGTAGTGACATGTATAGGAGTAGGGACAGTGAGGGAGTTTTTAAGACACTTATCTACAATCATCTTTTGGATGATGAGATGAAGTTTAAGGCGTATTTTAGATTTACACGGGAACAATTTTCGTTTCTAGTAAGACTAATTGTAGAAGATTTGAAGGTGGAGCCAACCAATCGAGTGCAGAATCCACTATCGCCAGATATAAAACTTGCTCTTACTTTAATGTAAGTATTGGCAGTTTTAATAAAATAACCTAGCCTAAATTAACTTTAATAATGATGTTGATGATCGAATCGAAACTGTACTGTAATTCTAAAACATGAAACTTAATGACAAATTCACAGGCAGCAATGAAAGCCACGTTTTTACCAGAAGAACACTTTATTACCATTTCAAAGATTTATAAAAAAATATCGGAATTTGTGAAAATACCACATTGTTATTAAAGTATTAAAATATTCAAAAGATTACCATGTAGAACTATGTTGTTCATAAAATTCCCTTGTATTTAATACTGATTCATCTAGAGATGATTCATGTGAAATCGGGACAGGTGTACGAACCTCTTGGCGTGAAGCGGTAGAGGTACTGAAGGATTCACTTTGCGAAACAGAAGATGATGTGCTAGGCAGATTGGTATAGTTAAAAGTTGACAAGGTCTGCACAGGAGGTGGCTGACGACTAATTTCCAAGTCACTAACAATCTTTAATATTTTAATTTTTGCCTCAGTTTTTTCGGATGGAGTAAATTGCTTGACAGTTGCAGCCATTGCCTTGAAAAAAATATCGATCTCATCATCTCTTTGACCTTCAGGCTCAAGATTTTTTTCTATACATTTCGCAAATTCCACTCGCTCTTTATCTCTTTGTTTCAGCATGCAAATAATGAAGTCATTATTTTTTATTTTTCGGGACCTATTTTCATTTTTTAACAGTGGATTTGTGTACGCTGCTGTGAGGTCAGCCTGCACTGTATCTGTATTGTGTACTTCAGGTGGATCATCTTCCACAACACCATTAAGATTTTCATTATCTTTACAGCCACCTGTCAGGCCTACAGATATGACCTCTTGATTGTCACTATCTTGTGTATTACTATAACCACTGACACAATAATTTTGCTTATTATCACCGTATTTATATTTTAATGCCACATGTTTTTAAAGTATGTTGTGGTGGTAATGCTTTTTTATGGTTACATTCTGTACAGACAGGAATAAAGATAATCTTAGTGTAATCTACTCAATAAAGATAGTTTAAATTACCTGATATATTTATGGTTTTTCCTATTTCAATCTAGATTATGTCCTTTTTCATGTTGTCCTTGTATTCTGGATCACTAATTTTCCATAGAATCTCATGTCCGCAAACCAAATCTATCATTTCTTCGTCATCACTCTCAGAAAAGCGGGGCTGAGTAGCTTGTTGTTTCTTAGGTCCCATTTCAAACACATTCACTATACAACTAATGACTGCAATAAACACACCAAAACGTCTTAATGCGCTGCACAGGTTGCAATTGACTGCTCCAAAAGCAGTCAGGCTGTTGCATCGCGCGCATCACGTTGGCACACTACACATTGCGTTGTATAGGAAAACACTCGTATTTAACCCCTATTATTCAAGTGTTCAGCGCATTGCGTACTGCGCCGCGCATGTATTGCGTCGCTAGGAAAACGTAGCTTAACCCATTAGCATAATTATTACATAGGCTCATAACCCAAAGGGGTAGTAAGAAGCAGTGCATAAAAATAAAAATAAAAGGAAGCAAGGAGCTTTAGTGATGCCAATTAATACATGCACATGGACTGCAGGAGGGTTTTCTAAATCATAATGCTGCCCATAACAATGGCTAGCGCTAGAGGCGATAGTGGTTTTTCCAACTTAAAACTTATAAAACTTACTTTTGAAGCACCATGCTTCAAAAATAATTAAGTACCCTTTCACTTATTTATTGAAACTAAAAACTAAAATAGCTCTTAGTATTTAAGCTCAAAGAATTAATAGACCAATTTGCTTAGGCTGAAGAAAACATAAATCTTTCTAAGCTGTTTTTGTATATTTTTATTTTTAATTTATATTATTATGTTTTTATTTATATGTAAATATTTTCTTAAAAATTAATATTAAAATAACTTTTCATATAAGTACCTACATGAATCATTAGTTTTTTTTAGATGTCTTGAGATAGGATGGCGGCAAAAGAGCACGATCAGGCCCTGCATTATTTTCACAAGTTACTTACTTCTAGTGGTCCAATAAAAGTTAATAAAACTTTATCCATACTGAAGGATTATTTTGTTTCTTTTGACCAAAAAAAGGTTTTGGTATAAGAACTGCAAAAACAATGACATTTTCTCACTTCTACAACTCCACCTTAACTAGTGCAATCCTATCAAGCCTGACCTTGTCCTGACAGATGCCTACAAGCCATTATTGAGAATATATATGTGATAATAGATAGTTGGTTGTCTAATGGATACTTACCAAGCTCCTTTTAGGACCAAATGTTTGTAATACATGTAATATATATTATTGTTTAAAATGTATATATATTTTTTATGATTTGGGACTAGTAAATATAGATTTTGATATAGATCTATAGTCACCTAAAATGTTAAGTATTTTCTCATGGGAACTTTTATGAAATTCTCATTGATATGTTATTATTATTATTATTATTATTATTATTAGCACCGCGTCTTACTACCCATTCGGGTTATATGCACTTACGCTAATGTGTAATGGTAGGGTGATTGTGAGATTAAATGGAGGACCTACAGTTTAACGTGGAATCCGAACCATGGTGGAGTTCTGGCATTCCTCACATTCACAAGTTGTGATTAATTCACATCTTGTCAGAGGTGAAGGAAGGGTTTGGCAATCAGATAAATTTGTGCCGGGACCGAGGATTGAACCCCAGACCCTCAGCACAGAAGTCTGACACCTTACCCCTAGACCACCAGGTCACCATTGATATGTTAAATTATCAAGCTCCTTCATGATATTTGCTGTTGAATTTATTGGCCTCTTTTGTAGGAAAAAAAATCCAAACAAGGTAAATCACTTCTATCTCACATATTGATTGATTCGTTTATAAACTAAGAAAAATAGTTATTGGAATAGTTGTGGCCACTACACTTTTAAGTATAATGGCTACTCTTTTTGTTACATTACCTAAAAATGTATATTTACTACTATGTTGCTTTTTATTAACATTTTTCTTGGTTTTAAATATAGGTGCAACATATTTTGATTAATTTCAAAATATTATAGGTTAAAATACACACGTACACACCCTATGTATAATTTGTTTTATTCACTGTATTATCTCATATATGTTTTATCATGATCATTGCAGCCAATATGTGTTTCATCAGTTTATATAGTATAGATGCAAATTTTTTACAAAGATTATTACCCTAATGGTTTTAATTTTGAAAATATTTAGTGGCACTACACACAATCTAAGCCAATACACATAAAAGTTAAGATATTCCACTACATGAGTAAAACTTGCACTCTGTGCCACACCTTCTAAGGCAGTGTTTTTATGGCTTGTCTGTCCATGACCCATTGTAAGAAGTACATTTTACATCCTGACCCAGTACACATATGATAAATTATAAACAATTAAAACCTGCTTCCTTGGTCAAATGGTCTAAGGCTTCACTCTAACAATAGACTGGACTGTCAATGATGGGAGAGATCGAGGCTAGAACCCCGGGCAGTTGTACTGTGAGTGTTTTCCCTAACTGGTTTTCCACTCTTCCTCCACGCAAATATTGGTAAATTTCCTCTAAATTCAAACTACATCATCCTTAAAACCTAAGCCCAATTAATACACATGTGTGTTTCTAACGGGTAATAAGATGCGATGACGAAGAAAAATGTCTACATGTAAAAAAACAAAAAATTTTCCCAAATATTATGTGTTTAATGTTTAATAATACAAATTTGACAAAAAAAAAATTCAGGAAAAAGTAAACAAAAATGAAAATAGAAAAGGTTTTATTTAATTCGATGGGTGTGCTCGCCTGATTTTAAAGATTCCATTCCAGAACACATGAGGACAGTGCTATTCGCATAGGTGTTTCACTGTTAGCCTGTTTCTTTCCTTTGTTTTTAATTATGTCAGTGTTGAAAATTTTAGTTACACAAATAGGTTGTCGTGAATGGTAATAATAGCACTATATTCTCTTTTCTTAGTAGTGGAAATTCTTCTTTAATCCTAATCCAACATGATGACAAACTTAATTTCTTAAAATTATTATTCAGTGGAAATGATTTACTAAGTTGCAGTAATTCATTCTCTTCTTCATGCCCAAAGTTCAACTCATTGATTTAGTACTTTGAAAAGCAAATTGATCTTTTCTCAATTATTTCGAATTTCTCTTCTGGAAAGTAATAATTAAAAGTTTAACGTTAGAACGTTAGAAAAGGTCAGTATTTTTGAAGTTTTAATAATAACACTTTTTTTGGTCAAAAGAAACACAATAATTCTCCAATAGAAACATAGAGTTTAAATTTATTCACATGGTGATATCAACAGTTCAAGGGTGTCCTGAAATTAAATTATAAATTTTTTCTTACTTTAAAATGTTTCTTTCCTAATGCCGCCTTGCTCATGGCAGATATTAAATTATTATTAGCGTCTTACTACCCGTTCGGGTTATACACACCAGATATTAAAGAAGAATTGTTGATATTACCCCGTGAAAAAAAAAATTATATGTTTCTGTTGGAGCAATATTTTTTTATATTGGCCAAAAGATTGTTACTATAAAAAATGTAAAAACACTTAAATTTTC
Source organism: Timema podura (assembly GCA_033556935.1). Taxonomy (NCBI): domain Eukaryota; kingdom Metazoa; phylum Arthropoda; class Insecta; order Phasmatodea; family Timematidae; genus Timema; species Timema podura. The sequence continues at coordinate 86,771,167 of JAVRXN010000010.1, read as the reverse complement.
TCGCTTTACCTACACTCCCACCTTAATTCAACTAGAAAAAGAGAGAGACTATCCCCATTTTACTATCTTTGTCTGGCCATTCTTAGACTGAAGAAGGTTTATCAATGCACATTCAAGTCATACTTCAGTGTTGAAAATCTGTATTTTATAATGATGTTTGCTGAAAATTTCTGTTCTATTTCCTCAGGTCATTTCAACCCACTAAATTTATTTCATGACCCACTGATGGATCACAACCCGCTGTTTGAAAAACTTTGTTCTAAGGTGTAATTCCAATATCACAATTCAACTTCATTTTCATGTAATGTTCACTTAATGTAAATGAACTAGTGTGATCAGGATTCCTGTAACATAACATAGCAACTTGAGCAAAAAATTGTTCACTAAAATGAAACCCAAGAATTTAGGTCTGAATAGGCTGCAAGTACTTGCAATAAAAGCTTTATTGTATGTGCAAAATAAACTGTAACAAGAAGTTATGAGGTTTCAGAGTTTGCTAGACGCAGACAAATTATACTGAAGAAGTCATCTACATACCACAAACAAACGAATTATTAAATAGTTCTGTTGACATGGCTTACAAAGTTTTCCCCTGGACTAACTCTTAAATTAAATAAACTTTAAGTTAACTGCATCGTGATGGCTTCCATTCGAAAACATGTTTACGTTACGTTACATTACTTTACGTTAAGTGAACATTAAGTTAAACTCATATTGCACTAGGTTACCATTGATTAGGAGGTTGTTTGAACTTTAGCCAGCCTGTGGGTGGGTTTCCACATCCAATTTATTAACATGGTTTTCCCATCTCTTCCACACTAATGTTGCTCTAAACTACCATCATCACCCATATCCCTTTGATTAAGCCATTAATAACTCATTTGTCGAATGCATTAGTTTAAAAATCCTTACACTATTTTAATAAACTATAGAGAAATATAATTACAATTTTTAGAAACTCAAATTTAATTTTCTTAAATTTTTACTTTTTTGTAAGAACACTACATTTTGACATTTGTAAAAAGGTTAAGTAGTAGAATTTTAGATTGCAATGATTAGCTTGAGCCTACTGACAAATAGACATTAAAAAAAATTACATGAACTAAATTGTTTTGAAATAAGTGAAACAATTTTATTGGGTTATAATTTCTTAAAATACTTTCTTCGTTTTATCTTCAATAAGAGACAATGTTGGGAACAAATCTTGAGGTTCAACACTTAAGCTCAGACTGAAAATTCTGCCATATAAGTTAGCAGTCCCACATTACATTTTTGGCAAGGGCTGAAATTTAATGGTTCATTTTTAATAAGTTGTTTATTTAAATTTTCTGGGAAATGATTGTTGTGCTTAGCTTATGATTAAACATTGTACTGGTAACATTTTTAAACTATACAAGTTTTATACAACCTGAACAAACATTAAGTGTGTACATAAACCTAAGGTCTCTACTTTTAAACATACATCAGGTACCATTCCTCACTCTCCAGTAAATAAACACTCACTCACCACGCATCAAAGTATATTTTAAATAAAGTATATTTTTATGTAGCAAATAAATATTGATACTTACTCAAATGATCATTCAGCTTAACTATTTTGGAACTAACTTATCAAATATTATTTTATTTTAATCTTATATTAAAAATGACTTTTCATGTTTGTATCTTGTAAAAAGAAATATTGTGTTCTTTTTAAATATTTTGCTAAGCTAACATCACACAAGATTATTAATAGTTAATGTATATGAATGAACTGATTGACATAATTGTTTTGCTTACATAAATGTGCAACTTAAAATATTCTTTTGATGAATAAAATGTTTATTGTTTGTAGTTTTAATGTTTATTGAACTGCATATACCTTTAAGTGCTTCATTACAATATTCTACTAATTTCAAAGCGGCCTTATAACCTATTTATAGCTATTTTAACAAAATACATTGAAAATTAAAAGCTTTCACAAAACTTGCTGTTTAACCAACTGTGCAAAATAGTCTGTACTGCTCTCAGCATAATGTTCTATGTGTGAAAATGTTATATACGCATTTACAATTTATTACAATATTAATAAATTATTCATAAATAAATAGATTGAGCACATTGTTAATATAAATTATAGTTATTAAGAAGATTTATTGACTCCTTTAATTTTTTCCTCAAACACTATCCAATATGTTAATTTGTGTTTATTTTGATATTTTTGAAATTGATTACTCTTATTGAACATGTTTACTAGCTATTTATAATTAAAATTATAACTGGTTCTCTTTTAATACCTTTGGTTATCAAGCTAGATTATATAAATGTGTATAGAAATTTATCTTAAATTATAATTAAATAAATTAAGCTATAAATGTTACAAAATGGCTCAATGAGCACAAAAAATGTTTCTTAAGTGTACTTTAAGAGATGTTTTGTTTAGAGGGTAAACAATTGATATATTTGATAAGTCTAGCAGTTCAAAACCAATAAAAGTTTTACTAAATATATCTAAATTAAAAATGAAGCAGGATAACTTTGACAAGTCATGTAAATCAGCAATAAGGGAATGCTTGCAAATTGAAATGGCACACTTTATAGAGGTAACAAATTATAATTTTTGTTTTACATTATTATGACCATTTTCTACCTTTATTAATTGATCAAGTAAGAGTTTTATACCTTACTGTTAGCATTAAATATTTATTTATATTAACAATATTCATATTAACTTCAAGGACACACATAGAATTACAATTTGTAAATCTTAACATCTGGTACCTATTCAACAGTACAGGTTATATACACTTTTATTTATTTTAATTTTTATCTTGTAATATTTATTTTAAAATAATTTTAATTGATATTTTAAAAATAATATTGAAATTTGGTTATTTATCTATTCAAAGTTTATTAAATTACACATAATGTAACTTTTTTTAAACCTATAATATGTTAAATAATGCTCCATTTATAAATCATTTTTATTCTATATAGTTTTGATTATAGTTGAAATTTAAATTTTAATAATAATTATTTTAATATCAATACTAGTTTTAAAAAATACCACAGACATTTTTAAAAATTTTACCACTATGATAACAAATTCAAAGATCAATTGAAAAAATTTTGCTTGGATATCAATTACTTAGCTTATAGACAGTAATTTTGTTTCATTATGAATGAAACAATTCCCTAGTCCACAGACAAGGTATACATCAGACCCACAGCCTTCAGGTTAAAATGGCTGTGTTCATTGGGAGAGCTTGAGTCCTTAATTATGGGGTTTGCTACATGCAATCCCAAGTGACAGAATAACTTTCAAGCAGCCATTTTAAAAAACAGTTCAGTTTAAAGATGGTTTTACTAGAGAACAAACAAAAATTATCTTCTAATGTCAATAAACTGGCTTTCACAAAGCTAGATACTGGTAATGGATCCATCCACTTACCCTAAATCAACCCCCTCAACCAGTCTACTCAAAACACAAATAACAAAGATAACATAGAATACATTGGTATTTTTTGCTCAAGCAAATGTTTGCAAATTGTTTAGCTGTAAACAATCTTCAAATACCATCTAATGAAAATTTTAAAGTGAATTGTTTCCCTTGGAAATGGTGTTATCACTGAGGACTGAAACTAGCACTCCTCCCTAATGCCCAAGGACTTAACCATGTTCAAGGAGCGTAGTGAAAATCCCCTAAGTATGAGTGTCAAGGGTATACCTTGTCTGTGCCCTAGGGTTAATTTGATAAGTATAAAACACTTTAATCTTGTTTCTTCCATCTGGAGCATCATGTTTTCCTAAATTACATTGGATAATTTACATACTTTTTTGTTATTTTATTTCTATAAACTTTGTAATACTGACTGTTATATGCTTTTAATTTAGTTAAAACTTAAGTGTTATTCAACACTATTCTTAATTTGAGCTTTTTGAAATAAGTTTTTATTTTTATGACACATTTGTGTCCACCATATTAAATTTCTTTGGGAATAAATAACAGTTAAGTTTTCTTATATAATTTAATACTGCTCAATAACCTACAGGGGTGTTGTGCCGGGGGTGGGGGTGGGGTGTTTGGGAGGGTGCCCCCTACCCCAATGTGTTAGTTAAAAGCTTGAAAGTTGGGAACTTTGTGATATTTGAGATATGGAGTTGGGAAATTCTAGGCTTATTCTGTACCCCATTAGTTTATTTTATGAAAGTCCTTAGCCACAGACTTGTACAGACAAATTTAAAATTTCCCAACTGTTAATCCCTACTCCAAAAAAAATCCCAACTTCAAAAATCATCAAGCATTGAAAGTAGATTCCTTCTGTAGTAAATTGTAGAAAGCTTATTTAATCAAGTAGTCTAGTAGCACCGTTGTCAGTAGGCAAAGACAACGGCCAGTGAGTGTATGCCGAATGTGGTATGGAAACGAATCGTAAGGGAACATGAGCTGCCCAGTAGCAAAATTTCACTCAGCCAGCAATGCTTGAAGTGGCAGCATTGTCATTGTTTTGTTTATGGTTTAGTGTTTTTAGTTGTGACTTTCGTGGCTGCTAGATTGTCAAAGTTCTATGATTCAAATTATCATATGTTGTACAGCCAATTCCTTAATTAGGGCTTTATTAAATTTTGAAGGCATAAATGCAGTGAATGTTATGCGACATTTTATTGTTTTCTTATCAAAAGCTCTGACTTATGGAATCTGGACATTGAGTTTAGTGTTAATGTTTACCTTCTGAAATAAACACTAATTTTTCTAGAAAGTATTCATACTAGTTTGAATTGAACTGATGTATCTTATTTCAATGTTAATTAAAATAGGCTTTCATGAAAGTAATTTAAATAGGCTCAGAGCATCAATCAAGGAAGAGGAGTAAAAGGGCAGTGTTACATTGCTACAACTCTTATAATTTTTCATTTGATTAAGTAGACTACATTAAACAAAAAAATTAAGATTTTCACCCTTTAACATTTTCAAATTTGGGATACATTTTTAAATTCGTTATTTAGTGTTCGATTTGCATGAAATTTTGTCTAACCATGCTGTTTAGAGTGCTGATTTTGAATTTGCCATAAGTTATTTAATAAAATTTCAGGGGAAGCCCCTTCATTCAGCCTCACGCGCTAAATTACAATATAGTTTGAATAGTTTATTGATGTACCAGTATTAACATTTTAGGGCAACTTCCATGAGGTTATGAAGCAGGACATTGGTATACAGGTATCCAAATATTATATAAATATCGATAAATTCCAATTTTTATTGCTTTATTCTACAGTTGTTGAAAATGTTTTTAAATAAACATGGCCAAATTTATAATTTTTTGATAAAGTTACGAGCAAGTTCTACATCGCAGGAAACCAACTAGTTAAAAATTGGTTCCAACTGTGTTATAATAAATCAGCGGTTTCCAACTTGGGGGTTGCAGCGTGTTTTGAGTGGGGTCACAATATAGAGGTTTTAGCTTTATATTTACTTTTTCAAGGATTTTAATGATTACAGTAATATGCGTAATTATAATAGAAACGTAAGTTGTTAAAGTGCAAAAAACAACCTATTTACTGTTTAGGTTCCTTTTGGCTATTCCATTCTGATAGCTTCTTGTTGACTTGTTTACTGTAGCAGCCTTGTAATGCTGCTAGCATAATATAAAATCATCCCCCAACCCCAGGCTTGTTGATTCTCTTTTACTACATATTAGTCACATATAATCATTATTATAAGCAATTTATAATAATTAAAACAAGCATTAGTGGTCATGCGGGTGTTTACTGTCACGCTCTTTTGTTGGTGAAGGGGAAGTAAATATTTTAATTCTGGCCAGGGGTAGTTTATCCTAATATCCCTCCATGCAAATAAGGGTACATTTTCTCTAAATTTTACCTATCCCACTGGTGTAGTTAACTGTAGTTAGTTCGGGCTGATAGTAATACACAGCGAAAAAACTTAAAACCAAGATTTGAATGCTTTTAAGTTATCAAAGGGTCGTGATGGCCGCAGAAAGAAAAGTTGTCATAAACTACAAAATGTTGGAAACCGCTGTAATAAAGTCAGTAAAATTTCTTAATATAAAATACACGATTTGAACAATATCTGCAAATATAAATAAATATATTTAAGCTCAATTGGATATTTAGCTCAGATGCAGGTAAACTGAAATAAATAATAATTCAAGTTATTTTCTTATGCACTAAAAAGCCTTGTAGCTTGAAAAATCCAGTATGAACAAATAAATAAATAAAAAGCTCGGCTCAAGGCTTGTTTATCACCCCAAATTAAAAAAAAATTCTGGGAGCCGCCTTCTAACCCCTCCCCCCCCCCCCCCCAAATAGCATACTATCACTGTAAAAATAATTAATATATTTATAAACATTTTCATCTATTTAAATAAAAATGCAAAGACAATTTTGTTGATTTGCAGTCTTATTGTGTTGACCTTTAGCAAGTGTCTTACCACTCATTACAATTAATTATGTTACAATCTTGATTGAATATAACTTCTTTAAAATAATTAATCAAATTGCATATTAGAATAATATAACACAATAATATTATTATTAAAATTAGGTTTTATAGGCCCCTCGACACACTGAGGTCATTAGAACACACAACAAAAATAAATCCACCTATGGTAACTTATGTCACAGTTCACCAAATGCTGATCAACCAATTTGTTTAGCATTTCTTTGTGGTATAATTTTTGCACATTGATTTTTTATGGCAAGGAATATTTGTAAACATTTTCTATTTTATTTATTTGGTCGGAAAATTGCTATAAAGACTACAATTTAACCTCACAAAAAAAAAGTACCATGACTCTATTTTTATAGTTTTGTATTAATGAGATATGTATAGCGAAATACTTTCACAAAATATTATTTTGTAATTCTTTAAAGGTAACACATTCCCATTCACCTATACACCCATTATTAAATTTTACTGTGGTAGGTAATAATTTTCCTCAGCTGTAGCATTGTAATGTTTATTATTAGCGTTCTCTTTGTCATTTTATTCATGAACATTTGACTCTCTCACACATTTCCCTTCTATAATCTGTATCAGATGTACATTCTTTTAAAATTATTAAAGTAACTGTAAAATAAATTCATAATAATTTATTATAGTAGTTTGGAGTGAGAATTATTTTTATATTCAATTGGTACTAGCCATCCATGTAATCAATTATCTAATGATATTAATTAACAGCACTCTCACAGTATTTTTGTATTCACATATTTGGGAACAGCTATTTTTGAATCAATACTCCACCTCATTGAAGCTTCAATCAATAAATAACTATAAACATAATATTCGGTATCCTACCTACCAAAATGCAGCCAAAATTGGATAAATTAGAATGTGCTATGTAGAAGCATGTGCCTCGCTAATAGTTTCATTGATCTAGAAAGGTGTAATAAACAAGTCATTAATCTCACGAGTATATATATATCTATATAAACAGATGACAATTGTATGAATAATAAATATTTCTGTATCTCACAGGTTTATAATTGTCACAAAATTAGTAAGTAAGGTGCTTGATTATTGTGTTCCTCTCTCTAATTTTCATTTGATATTTTACGTTGTTTTGATAATGTGTTCAATTTTAGTTATTGTTTTTTGTGTTTCTCTATTGTATCAGGGTGTCTACCAATACCTACTTTAAAAACTGGAAATATACTTGATTATATATTTGATACTGGAAATACTGGAATATGTTTAAATTTTGATTCATATAGTGGAAAAAGATCAAGTAAAATGTTCGCCACATCATTTTGCATCAATTTATTCATATGAAAACTGAAAAGGGGAGATGTGACCTCTTTTCTCAACGAGCTTTAGTCTTTTCAAGTTACTAAGAGACTCTGTTCTAAACCTTTTTAATACCCTTTTCTCTGATGACTTACACCTCAAAATCTTTGTTAATTCTCTTGAACTAATTTAAACATGATATTAAAAAGTTTGTCTTCTCAGGACCTCATATAATTCTTAGCCCGAGAAAGATATATTAGGGTTGCACCCAACAAACAAAACGCGTGGGGGAGTAGGTGGTGGGGGAGGGGAAGAGAGATAAGGTTCTACCAAGGGGCCTTGGGTTGAAGTACCCAAAAGGATATATCAAGGTTTATTCCCCCCCCCCCCCTCTCACTTGGTAGAGCCTTTAGATATGTACGCATATCTAGTGGGTGCCTTCACTTCCCTTAGGAGTATGTTGTAACATGAATGGTACTGTATGACTACAGTATGTAAAAAAAATTTCATGAATATCTAAAGATATTTTTCATTCTTGTCTTAATATAGTTCTAATATTTTCATATATACTGAATTTTAAAAAAATGCTTGGAATATACTTGATTTTCAAAACTCTCAATCAGTAGTGTAACCTTTTTGGGTATCTTTTTTAAACGTGGATTTAAAATATATTTAATTTGGTATTTTTGAAGAATTTAAGGAAATAAAATACCTTTATCTGAAAGTAATGTTTCATGTATATCTTATAGTAAAATGGTTTGACAACTTTAGAATAAGAAGTTTATGCAAACTTAGAATAATAATTAATACTACAATACTAATGAATTAATATTAAGTTGTTTAAATTTTTTGTTTTTTATGTTTTCAGTCATTATTTTGTTGCCAATTATTGTATTGACCTGATTTTTTTTTATGATATATCAATTAAACTTACTTCAATTGTGTTAAATGATTTGATAATTTTTGTAAGATATATAATATTTGGTTTATAATCTGTTCTCTTTGATGTAGGAATTTAATTTAAGTGTTAATTCAATAATTTTAAGTGCCAAAGAAAAAAAAAAGAAAATATTTTTTGCCTCCATCATCAAATAATTTAAAATCTTTATTATATAAATCTAACCAATATATTTATTAATTGTATTTCACAAGATAATGAGATTGGAATGAGCTAGGTGGAATTTAGAGGTTATGTGCCCTAATTTACACAAAGGAAGAGTGGAAAACTATCTAGTGGAAACCATTTGCAATACACCTGGCTGGAATTTAAACCTGTTGCTATACAATTCTTATATTTGTTTTGGTAAGAGCGGGATATTTATTATTTGTTTGGGTATTAATGTTTGGATTTTATTTTATTTTAATTCCCTTTAAAACATTTTTTTTAAGAGGCAGCACTGTTGTGTGGGTCGTGTGATTTTAATCAGTGCTTTTTGTTAAGCAGTTGTGCTGTTTCTTCTGGCAGTTTTGGATCCCTGCGTTCTTGATTAGGTTATGGGCCCAGAATAAACTGTGGATTGTGAGTAAAAACTGTTAGGATAGTTGGTATAAAGTTAATATTATTTGACATTGAAACGGGCTGGGTGAGACACCATCATGGCGGCATCCGGTTGTTCGCAGTCCTGCATTAGACCTTTTGATGGAATTGGTTTTATGAACTGGGAGTTCAGGATGAGACTACTTTTAGAAAAGAACGGTGTATTATATGTTTTGATTGACGAACCACCTGAAGAAAAGGATGTATTGCAAACATTTAAGAATGACGATGTTAAAGCATGTAACATCATGGTGAATCGAATCATTGCAGACAATCTCCTGACAATGATTATGGGGAAAAATACAGCAAAGAACATCATGAAGCTCTGGGATCTACTTAGGAAAAGAAAGGCATGAAATCTCTTGTGAATGCTCAAAAGAATTGGAGAAAAATGGAACATCGACACAACAAACCATTGCAGGAATTTGAAGTGGCACGTGCTAATGTCACAACTGCTGGAGGCAAGATGGATGAAGGTGAAATTGTTAACCAATTACTTGTTGCTATGCCTCAAGAATTTGACAGTGTGGTTTCATCCATGGAAATTATGTTTAGTAAGGACAAATCAGCAGTGGCATTTGAATATGTTAAAAACATCCTATTATCTGAAGATGAGAAACATAAGAAAAATGTTTCATCTTCCGAAGATCCCCATATTGTTTTTTTTTTTTTATCTTTTAGAGGAAGAAAAAACTGGAAACGGTATACAGGTGAATTTTATGGACGAATTCAGATATTTAATGGTAAGTGTTTCCATTGTAAGCTAAGAGGACATGTAATAAAAAATTGCCCTAAACTTAGAAACAGTGTAAATATGGTGACTGAAAATGAGTTCATTTGTGACCTCCATGGAATCAGTTGAAGCAAGTGACCTGTCTGTTGCTAAACCTATAGAGGAGGTATCGTTTGTTTTGGACAGTGGAGCTACATGCCATTTATTAAATAGCAATTATGCAAATGATTTAATTGTAACTATCAAAGGAACACTATACGGTAAATTACCTGTTGTTACAGAAGGTGGTGTAGGAATCGGCATTCAAGACATTTTAGTTTGTGAGAACTTGTTTTTTAATTTGTCAGTCCGGAAGCTAGAGGAAAAATGTTATGTGGCATTTTTGAAAATGATGGTGTGAATGTCATGTTGTACGGTAAAACACTGCTTTCAGGACAATTATGTGGCAGATTATATATTGCTAGAATGTTTATTTTTAAAGAGTGTGTGAACCTAACCAAGATTAAGGAGAACTTTTAGTGTGATTTGTGGCATCGGCATATGGGACACACTTCAAAATATCCCTTTTCTAAACTATGTGACATTTGTATTAAAGGTAAACAAACCAAGTTGGCGTATATGAGGTCCATCCCAGAGGATCAGAGGGCAAGAGGTATTTTAGAGACCATATCATCAATGTCCGTGGAAAAATTACACCTCAAACACATGATGGTAAAAATTATTTTGTGAGTTTCATAGATCACTATAGTCATTTTGCCAAGATATATTTGATTGAACATAAATTTGAAGTTATTGATAAATTTAGACTATTCATATCAATGGTTGAAGCAAAATTTAACAAGAAGATTGAGAATTTTCGGTGTGATCAAGGTGAGGAGTACTCGTTTAATGATTTTAAAAGTTTGTGTGCAGAGAAGGGCATTACTTTACAGTACTCAATGGCTAGGAATCCTCCCCAGAATGAACTAGCCAAACAATTTAACAGAACAATTTTATAAAAAGCCACATGTATACTATTTGAGTCTGAAATGAGCAAAGAAATGTGGGGGGAAGCAGTAATGTCTGTGGTATATTTATATAATAGGACTGAAACTTAAACTTTTCCAAAAGGTATAATATCTGCAGAAGTGTGGTATTATTATAAACCAGATTTATTTAAGGTAAAGTTTTTGGTTGTCCTGCCTACATGAATGAGTCATAAGGAGGATAGGAAAGGTAAATTAGACTCACATTCAAAAAAACTAATAATGGTAGGTTATTGTAACAATGGTTACAGGCTGTGGGATCCTGAAGAACGGGGGGTTGTTTTGTCCAGAAATGTTATTTTTGACGAATACTGGAAGAATCAAAGTTCTCATGTACCTGCACCATTACCAAATGAGACAAAACCCAGTGTTATACATGATACCGAAGAAGAAGAGAACACACCAAAAACTAGTCCTCCACCAGATAATAACAAAGAGCCATCACCATCAAGCATAACAGAAGTTCGTCGAAGTTCACGAGCAAGGCAGCTTCCAAAATACTTGGAAGATTTTGATGTTGATGTCATGTTAGCCCTGTTGGCTGGCACAACAACTGATGTTCCTGAGAGCTTTGAAGAGGGTATAAAAGATGAAGGTTGGCGACTCTCAATAAAAGAAGAACTATCTTCGCTGTAAACCAATGGCACATTTAAATTAGTTGATCCCCCCTCCAAACACCAAAGTGATGGATTCACGCTGGGTTTTCACTGAGAAGATAGTGAATGGTGTTGCTCACAAAAAGGCCCGGCTTGTGGCTCGAGGATACCAGCAGCCCTCACTGGATGATGAAGAGATCTTCGCTCCTATTGCTCGGATGGCGACGCTGAGGGTCTTGTTGTCAATTGCAGTCAAGAGGAACCTACACCTGCAGCAACTTGATGTCACATCTGCATTCTTGAAGAGCCCCCATAAAGTGCCATTGTTTATGAAGCCACCGGTAGTCAACAAATTTTGATTCAAAAGATATTAAGAAAATGTAATATGATTAACTGTAGACCAAGTAAAATTCCTTTGGAACCTAAATAAAATTTGGTAAAAGATGAAAAAAAATTTGAGGTTAAGTTTCCTTACAAGGAACTTATAGGGAGTCTCATGTATTTGATATTGGGATCAAGACCTGATTTATGTTTTTCAGTATCATACTTTGGTAGATTCCAAAATTGCTTTAATTTGACTCATTAGAAACATTTGAAAAATATATTGCGGTATGTAAAACATACAGAGCATGTAGGTCTGAATTTTGTAAAATCATGATACAGATTTGAGAATTTGTGCTTATGTCGATTCTGATTTCGCCTCTGATACAAATGATAGGAAAAGTGTATCAGGATTTATCGTTAAATTTAATGAGAATATTATTTGTTGGAGCTCTAAAAACAATCATTTGTAGCTCTGAGTAGTTATGAATCAGAATTTTATGCACTTTCATATTGTCTAACTGAGAGTATATTTTTGAAGAATTTGTTAAGTGAATTTTGTGAACTTGTTGAGCCCATAGTTCTATATGAGGACAATCAATACACTATTAAAATGGCTCAAACCTTTGAAACTAAAAGGTCTAAACATTTGGATGTTAGACATCACTTATTGAGAGATCTTGTTTCTTTAAGAAAGGTTAAAATAATGTATGTAGAAACAAATTGCAGATAAATGACTAAATCATTGCCTTATGTTAAATTTAATTACTTTGCTCAAGAGTTAAATCTTGTTAATGTATGAAGGTTTGTTCGATTACAGAATTGGGTTGGAATGTTGTTATACAATTTTTTTATTTGTTTTGGTGAGAGTGGGATATTTATTAATTGTTTGGGTATAAACGTTTGGATTTTATTTTATTTTAATTCCCTTTAAAATATATTTTTTTAAAGAGGCAACACTGTTGTGTGGGTCATGTGACTTTTATCACTGCTTTTTGTTAAGCAGTTGTGCTGTTTCTTCTGGCAGTTTTGGATCCCTGCGTTCTTGATTAGAACCCTGAACAACTTGTTACTGGCAAATCAGACCAGACAAGGTTAACGCCTTCGCTCAAATGTCAACTGATGCGAGTCTATCCAATTCAGAGGCAAGGTGCCAAATTTTGGCAAAATGTAATGAATAAAATTTAAGAGATTTTCTTTCACTATACATTTCTACGACCTCTAAAACATTAAATAAAAAAAAAATTTTTTTGACATTCTAAACAAATTTTTGTTTCTAAAAATGCTATAAAGTATTATATCAAATTATATTTTTTAATCCATATTGAATTAAAGCTTTATCTATCTTATAAATTATTCAGGTCTAAGTGATTAAACCATTATTTACAATCAGTATAATTATTTTTAATAACCTAAAATGTATTGAGAAATCTCAAAGGAGACATTTGGCAATATTATTTAGAAGTATAATAATAATAATAATAATAATATTTAGCACCGCGTCTTACTACCCGTTCGGGTTATACGCTTTAGTACTAATTACGCTAATGGATTGGAAATTGGGAAGGTTGAATTTAGAGGAAGTGAACCCGCATTTGCGTGGAGGGAGAGTGTAAAACCATTTAGGAAAAACCACCCCCAGTTCACCCGACCGAGATTCGAACCTCGATCTCCCCGTCCTCTGCGGTCGAGCTCAACACGACTAGCGCGTTAGTCAACTACGCCACCGAGGCGGGTTTTAGAAGTATAACTTTATACAAAATTTTCAAACTCCACAGTTAACTCCATGAACCACTTCTTGTCCTTTATTAAATTTAAATATTCTTTTATCATGTAAAGCTATTTCTTATATATATTGGCTGGTCACAGATAATCTTCCCATTAAACTACCTTTAACTTTAACCAAAACTGCATGCTACCAAACCTTCATGTTACCAAAGCTGCATGTTACAATTCTGATGTGGTATGGTTTAGTCGCCTCCATTAGTTCTATCACAACTTGAATACACATAAAAACTTCATATTTACTTGAATAAAACTCAAAATTAAAATGAAAATTCTCAATGTCATGTCTTAGATTTATTCTTAACCTCAATAAGTATTAGAGCCTATCATATTAGCAAGTACCTAAAATTAAAGAGGTTTGATAAGTATCCCACAAACCTTTATTTGAAACTAATATATTATGCATAACTATGACATAGAGAACATCTCAGTTCTCTTCATATACCAAATAATCCAAACCAAAACTTTGAAAACTCACTTGAGTTTATATTGCTTCATCAACATAAATCCTAGCTTTAAAATTGGTGAATACTTTCAGTAAAAGGTGGAAGGGACATTTACTGAGCTCCCAAAATTTTCAGAATTTTGTACCTAATTATATTGGACATAAATATGATTCTTAGATTTTTTCAATGTTTCATTCCTTATGATTTACAGCTTAGCATTAACTCTAAGTAACTCTAAAATTGTAAATCTGATCATGAGCTGAAATTTGCAGAGTAAAATTATATGCTTATATTCACTAGTGAATTAAGTTGAATAATTTAATTTTCATTAGATATAAATGAGTCTTGACTTTAAGTGATTTGAATAAGTTAGATTCATGTTAGCAATAAATTTAAGTTAATCTTCACAAGCTAAACAAATTAAATTAATTACACTCCTGTTTACTGGTACCAGTAACAATAATAGATTATTAAATTAAATTAATTGTGTTAACTAGATATCAAACTCCTGATAAAATACTTGAATATTTTTACATATGTTAATAATTTATAAATGCTTTTGATATACAAGGCTACTTGGTTGCGCTAGCTTCGCTTACTACCAAGCAACAAACTGGTGAAAATAAATGAGTGCAGACAGAAATAAGCATAAAAATATTTATTCATCAACAATGAAATAAACTTAGAAGTGGTTATGGCTATGCTAAAAAGCTACTACAAAAATAAAAGAGCAAATGGCCTTACAACATGTCATAAGGGTGAGAACCCAGGCCAAAAAAACAATGAAATATACAATGTGAAAGACATAGAGCACTGAAATACTAAAGGCACAAAAGCTAATACTGCGGACCCGGGAGATAAGCTCCTGATTAAACACATTAAATATAGAGAGAGTGCGCAACAAACGAGATGGTCAGTTAGTTAGGCCCTTATGAGGGCCAACCTCAACTTATTAACTTTAATGAATGAGGAACAGGATGAAGTCCCTTTTTAAGCTCATAGTAATCAAGATTGGCAGGAAGTGCCAACCTCAATCTAGCAATCTTAATTAATGAAAGACAGGATGAAGTCCCATTCAAGCAATCAATAATTAAGATTGGCAAGACGTGCCAAATTCTCTATAGGGGAGAAGCCCCAATTATTAGAATTAACACATAAGAGTGATAAAAGGTCCTTTTGAGGGCCAACCTCAAATTATCAAACACGAATAATGGAAAAAAGGATGAAGTCCCACTTATGCCCACAATAATTTAATATTGGCAAAAAGTGCCAACTTCTCTATAGGGGAGAGGCTCCAGACTATTGATTTAACACACAAAAGTGACAAAAGGCCCTTCTGATAGCCAACCTTAAATTAATAATATTTTAACAATGGAAAACAGGATGAAGTCTCGTTTACACCCACAATAATTAAGATTGGCAAGAAGTGCCAACTTCTTTATAGGGGAGAAGCCCCAAACAATAGATTTACTAAGCTTGAATAGTTACTGAGCTACAAAAGAAAAGGTGAAGATGAAAAAGACTGAGCTAATTATTTAGAAAAAACTGTTTGAAGAGCCCGAGGAAGAAAATTATGACATCATGGCAGAAAAGTTTATCTTACATGCAGAAACCAGGAGGTACGAAGTCGTCGGTTCAAGGCGGCAAGTGAATGCTTGATTTTTGCTCCAAAAAAACCTGCTTATATTAAAAAACTGTGCCCACAGCCCTATCCAATCAAATCACAGATTCAAAATTATCGGATCTGAAAACTTTCTTCCCTATCCACTCAGCGTTCAGGAATAAGCGGATTGGTGGTTTCTAGTAGACCAATCGGAGACGATCCTTTTTTGGTGGTGTGACTGGTGGATACGAGATGAACCTCTCTTAGCACAACTGGTTCACGAGTACGGGTGATGAAGCGGATTTTACTAAGCTTCCTCCCTGTATTTTAATTTTACCATCAAGCTTATATTCATATTGTATAAACTGTACCCTCACCTCTTAGGTCTATTATAAATTATTCTTTAATACCCTAGAGGGCATAAAAGCTATTTCAATTTTCATTAAAATATTCTATATTCAATTAACTAATAATGTAGCGAGTATATATAAATATCATCCATCAACAATTTGGAAAATGGCTGAACTATAACAATATTAAGACAAATATAATAGTTAATTATAGAACATAAATTTTGTTTAGAGACACAGATTAAGCTTTTTAACATTTTAATCAGTAGATCGACATCCAAATTTTTCAAATGTATGTATGTTAGGAAGCATCTAATTATCCAGGCAGTCCTGGACTCATTGTAGGTGTGAATCCACTCTTGATCTAAGTCAGTTTAGTAATTTTAGGAATAGCTCATTCACAAGCGGCACTAGTGACAGGAGTCATGCTAATATCTTTATTAGCCTTTATAACTTGTGTAAATACATTATACACACAAATGGTCTGAAACCAGTCCAGCTTGTTATGAATCCTTGAAAAGTAAGTTACATCTATGTTATGTATCGATAAAAATTATATCTCTCTTTCTAATCCCTTAAAAGAAAGGCTGAAAAACTTTATTTGAGTTTAATATCATCTATATCACTGTCAAGTTTAAATATCTTACCTTATGTTGTATTATTAAAAAAAAATTAAATCATTGCTCAATACCATAAGAGGGCATAATACATTTATATGATTTTCTTCTTTCTTGGTTTCTGAAAGGTGTTTGTTTTACCATTTGTTGTCTACTAAGCATCAAGATACTTGTGTTTGTTTAACGGCTGGTATTTCAATTTATTATTTTATTCACAAGCTTTACTGTAAGACTCATCTAAAACTGCATTTAGTGCTCATAACAATCAAGTGATTCAATTTAAAAAAATTTTGAAAATCTGGTAGTTTTATTACCTTCCCTAACATTGTTAACCATAGCTGATAAGTTTTCTTTAAAATAAAATCAACTGCCTTAGCTTGACATACCCATCTTTCCATTGATAGGAATTTATATTTTTAGCTTTATTCCAATACTCTTCATTATAGTTTCGAAAAATGCATATTGATTTGAGATGCCCTCTATTAAGCTGTAAACCAACTACTATTTTGAAAAATTAAAAAAATTATACTGTTACAACTCATGATATGCAAAAATAAACCAACTCAAGATTTAAGAAATAAGAAAAACCTTATGGAATCAGAAGAACCTGCAATGACTGGTCAGATCTTATGGTTTATAGAGGATGGTTTTAAAAAAGTTTAATTTTCACAAACAAATATTAGCACACATTTTACTCTCTGTACTCTCCTGCTGGGTAAAAATGACTGTTTTTAAATTATTTTTTGCTGTATGTAAATGATCCTCTTAAATATAAAACCGTCCAAACATTTTCTTTTTTGGTGTTATAGCGGTCCATTTATTAATGAAAAAAAAAAGATAGGCTAGAATTAAAGCAAATAAAACTCTAAATTAGCTTCAATATTTGTTAATTAAATATTAATAAAAGTGTAATGGAGCACTTGACAGTGTGAGACAAACATAATTTGGAATTAATATTCCTTTGGACAAACAAATTTACTGGTTCATACAATAAAACAAATCTGTAGTAATATTTTTCTTTTTAAATTAATGGACACTACTATCCAAGTTTTCAAGAAACAAACGTTATATTGTGATCATTCATTGTAAGTATAGTTAGAATACTAAAGTATAATCAACACTTATTGAGTAAATTGTCTGTGGGCTTCTTAGTTGCAATAATTTATTTAATGGTTTGATGGATTAACAAATCACAATTCAACAGGTAATGAAACAGTTTACTCCTATTGAGTACATACGGGTAGGTATTCCTGTGCAAAGTGGAAAGTTCATTGCAAGATATAGTCACTTGCTATGCATATGAATAATACATCTAGGAATTGTTAGCAGAGTGCTTGCTGATCCAATCAATGAAGGAAGAAATTCTTGTAAACACAGCAGGATATTTGGGGTCAGCACAATTAACTGACCAAGATGTCAGTGCTATTGTTACCCCATCAGCGATCAATGGTCCACCAGCATCACCCTGGATAAGAAAAGGACAATTTCAGAAAAGATAACATCAGTATCATAGTTCAGAACAAATTAAACCATTAGTACTAGCTCAAAACAATTGATGAAATTAATATTCATTCATAACAAGCAACATCATTAGTATATGTTGGATTAAGTTATTCATAACCTCGGTGTTAAATGGGTGGCATGAGGTTTACAGCCATGTTTTTTTGGCCAGAGTTACTTGCGGCCAATAGAGAGTTGATGGTGGGTTTTGTGGCCAAACCCTTCCTCTGTCGTATTCCTTATAACTTATAAGTAGGTGGCTGGTTTTGTAGACTACTCTAAGTTAGGTTAGATTATACACAACATTGTTTATGGAGGCCACAAACTCCTAAGTTGGAAGTACCACAAATTCGTTGAACATACTATTTTTTCCCCTCCACATCTTACTTCCCATCCAGGCTAAACAAATTTTAACTATGCTAATGGGGTTGGCATGAAGAAAGTAGTACTTAGGAAAAATGTAACTACATTTGCATGGAAATAGAGTAGGAAACCATTTATGGAAAAGTACCTTCATCAGGTACATATGACCTCTCATCACCAGCAAACCAGACTAGATGAGGTTGACATGTAGTATGCGTACCCATAGATATGGGATACTGATTAAAAAAGTAATACTATTAGAACTAACACAAACCATGGGTTACCATTAGTAATAGTGCAAAACAGAAAATACCATTAGTAAAACCACAAAACAGATGATAATAGCCTATTAGTATTGGCTAATAAATTATAACATTAGTACCTATTGAATAAAAGGAAGTTCGACTTTTATAAAGAGTTAACTGAAAAGCGTGTTGTACACAATGACAGAAGGCCTAAACTGAGAATAACTGAAGTGGCGCACAAGCACTGTGCAGATTGTTTACAGTCAAATCAGATAAATTAGAGAATTTACAAGAGGCACGCAAATTATTCTCAACTATACCAGCTTTACAGTGAAGGAACAGGTTCTGGTTGTGGGTAAGGTAAAGCTGGTCCTCGGAATTTTGAGTGTGTCTGGGGTTAGAGGGCCATGTCCTGAAGTGTTCATTACATGAGCCAGTCTATGGTCTTCGGTACAACTCCAGTTAACCTTTAGTTACGCACGACCATCGAAAGACTCATTCCAAGCCATCTTGGACTTCGGTTTGCCTATGATATAGATCAATCAATTACTGGAAGGACCATGTGGGACGCACACACAGCTAGGTAACCTTGCTCAGCCGAAGCTGTGTCTACAGGGATCCATGACCATAAAGCCACCAATAAAATTACTCAGGTTATTGTCACATTATACTAGTCTTAAGCATCCGGCTTACAATGATCATAGCCAGTTGATACAAGTTGAGGGAATTACACCTAATGAATTAATGTTAATGGCACATTAGTGAAATATAATTCTGAGATTAATAAATGAAGTGAATGAAAACCTACTAAAGAAAGAAGTCAACATGGGTATTACTTGTATTACCATGCACATTCTGCTCCTTAGATTAAAGCACATGAGAAATGACTTCAAGGAAATACACTACGAAGCTTATAGTTTAGCTACTCTCCTTAGCGCTAGTAAAAAAACTCCCGCATTTACTATCGATAAGAGACCAATAATTATAGCAACACAAATCGGATGACAAGGAATTGGGGGAGTCCTCTGAAATAGGACATTTCAGTGTGTGAGTTTTTAACACTCTTATGGGCTTAAAACGCTAAATTCTTAGTGAGCTGATGAACACATCAAAACTACTAGCTTATTTTAGTGATGTATACCGATTTCTTGATCTTGAGGAATTTAAGTTCTAGACTTTTACATTCTTTGTTCAATGAAACATAATGGATGAATGAGTGCAGTAAAGAACAATATGGAACATTTACTTGGGACCACCCATTGGTATGTCCAGAAAAACGAGCACCCATTTTAAACTAAAATTTATTTATTTTCTTTAAATTGGAAAATGACACCAGGACATGGGAATTGAACTCGGGACCTTTGGGTTAGTATGCAAATGCTCTGACCACTGAGCTATCAAGGGGTCATCCCGTGTCCAGGGTTATTCTTCACTCATATTTTAAGTCAGAGTCTATGATGGATGTATGTAAATTGGTAGCTCCATATGAATGATCAATTAAGATCACGAGCTATCAGATGACGCAGCCACCTTTGACTTGGGAGCGCTTTATGCTGCCAATAGAATATTATATTTGAATTCAGCCGTCTTTAACTGTAATTACAAATATAATAGCTTGAATATTTAATCCGTAACATGTATTTATCCTATAAATAAAATATATATTTCACAATCATCATACAAGGAGCTATATATTTTAATATAAGTTATATATGTATATATATGTTTTATCATACATGTTTATTCATAGTGTAATTTTCATAGATTATCAAAATATGTATTTGCATCTGCACTCCCCAAACACTTGTAGGGATATAACCTTGTACTCACTGAACATATTCCTCTTTTATCCTGCACCCCTGCACACATCATTGTTTGGTTGATTTGTGTTCCCAAGGCAGAGTATATCTCGTTACATGAATCTTGGGATGATATCTTTAGTTGTACATTTTGGAGTATTTGTGGGAACACATCATCTTCCTGGAAAATAACATTTGGTATTTTCTCATTGAAATTAAAATGGTTAAGTGAATACCTGACCACATGTAGCATTATTTATATTTATAACTTGATAAAAATAATTGAATTAAGTTGATATAAATTGATACAATGTGATGACGATTTATTTTCTTCTGTTCTATAGTTACTGTGGATTTTCAAAATTGTGTTCTATGTTGATGTGAATAGTTTGATATTTTCATGATTAATATAAATCATATTATTTTTTGAGTTATTGAAGCCATTATAATCAGTAAACTTGGTGACTGGGAAAATTATAAGGATGATTTTTCTCATATAATTTTTTTTCTTTAACTTTCCCAGATTACCAAACACTAAAAAAATGTGAGATTAAACCTTTTTAATTATTACCAATTTTCAAATAAAACTATTAGTATTAGTATTAATCTAAATACATTACATTATTCATATACATATTCATGCCTTAAAAACCACTAAATAATATTATACCTTATTTAATAGTTAAAATCTGCCCAGCCAACTTCAACTTTTCTAACATTAAAGAGTCATATAGTAAAGACATGCCTTAAAACACCCAATTTATAAAACACCAATTGTGAAGCAAAGTCATCCAAAAGTGTCAGTGCGTGGTATTAGTAACAAAAGTGTTTTGGTATTGCAAACTATCTTTTCTCTTTGTAAATACATGTAGGTTACCAAAAACTGTATAAAGCAAGAAACAGTAATAAAATGTTGAAATATTTCTTTTCGATAATTTTGAGTTCCTGTCAACAACCTGAGACACCAACGAAACTGATGATCAGCTAAATGCAGTCTTAATCAAGGATATCCCATCTACAACAAAGATAAAAACAGTTTAGTCTCAACCTGGTCTAAGTGGCATTAATTTGCCTAGGAACCTAATTCTACCAACTGAAGCAGTGAACTCTATTTATTGTGCAATGTCTGCTGACATTAATCATATCTCTGGTTAGTTTAAGAAATCAAATCAGAATTCAGCTTTTTTTTCTTCTTTTTTCCAAGCACTATCCGCTTTTAATATTCATCTGGCTGAACACAGCATATAAAATATGTCAATAACAGGTATAAATTTGGATGAAATAGGAAGAAAGCAAGTGTTAGTAGATGCACCCAAGAAGAAGAAGACAAGGCAGAAAAATCAGGCATATATATCTTATGAGTCAGATTAAGAAAATTTGGCCAACCCTTTGACATTATCTACTGATAATAAAAGTGACACAAAATGTTCATGTATTTTTAGAGAATTATATTATTAGTGCAAAACAATGGATACTTTGCATAAAGAGTCATATATGATACCATGATGCATGTTTTGAGCAGATGATTGATTATACACTTCCAAGCGTGTTTTCTTCTTGGAAGGGTATAGCAAGGCAGCCAGTATTTTGAGAGCTTAGAATAACACTACAAAACTTGAGGATGGATTTGTTTTTAAATGTATTTTCATAGGTTGTATTATTTAATTTTCCTTCTAATCTTTTTATACTATTAATAAAACTTAATTTTAACATCTTAATCAAAATAGAATAATTGTTCGTTATCATTTCCAAATAAGTATTCACCCTACACTATTAGGCATAGTAGCTATAATCAGTCTGTCTGGGGTGACAGTATGACTGACATCCTTTAATCTTCAAGCATACTATAAGCCCTCACAGGAAAATACTTCAACCTGATTGACTAACCAAAACACTTTTACAATACCTTTCTATCATTTCGAATTTATAAAGTCAAAATTTACCATTTTGAGGAGAAATCAACTATTGTGATTCATCACCTTATTTGCCATACTTTTAATTCTAAAATATATACATGTAGGTAACAAAATTATAGCATACAAAGATAAAATATTTTAAATTCTAAAAACCTCTTAGCTTTAATGTGGAGAAAACATCTTGGGGGATTTTATTTGTGTGTGTTTGTGGGGGGAACTATATTGTGAGAATAACTATCCGAAGCTAGCCGAGGATAGTTTTTTTTACAGTATATTAGGTAAGCTTTATTTGAAAGCCATGACTTATGCGAGAATATTCTTTGAGCTTTGTTTGAGGATAACTTTAATATAGAAATAACTTTTGTGCATAGATAGCATTATAGAAGGGCAACATTATATAAGGATAGATTTATAAAGGAAGAACTTTGTAGAAATAACCACTTTTAGGCTCCCTAAAGGTGTGTTTTACTTGAAGGTGGATTACAAATTGTATAGGCTCAATAGATGTATGTTAGGAGCACCTGGAAGTTGCATTAAACTTAAATTATCACTTTCAAAGTGCAATACATGTATTTTAGGATTACCTTGAAGGTGCCTTAGAACTTAAATAATCACTTTTGGGCTTACTTGTATTTCTTAGGGCCAACTTACAATTCATAACTTTTAACGTGGTTGAGTAAGCCTATAAAATCCCAGCCTGAGACTGTTTTAAACATGATCAAAAGCCACAACTAGGGATTATATAAACTTAAGACAACATTGGATCATGCCTAATACTCATGATTGTAATTTTAACACTCATTGCGTTAAATGTTTTATACTCCTCGGTCCCGGCACAGATTTATCTGATTGCCAAACCCTTCCTTCACCTCTGACAAGACGTGTATTAATCACATCTTGTGAATGTGAGGAATGCCAGGCCTCCACCGTGGTTCGGATTCCACGTTAAACTGTAGGTCCTCCATTTCATCTCACAATCACCATACCATTACACATTAGCGTAAGTGCGTATAACCCGGACGGGTAGTAAGACGTGGTGCTAATAATAATAATAATAAATGTTTTATGACTCACATATATAAGTCCCCAGCCGATAGCTGTGACATTGGTACCTTCAGGAAGTTCCTCCTCTGGTTCTGGTAGCACCGCTGCTGCTGTAGTGTTACTATCCAGGATAAACTGTGTTGTTACCTGGAATTTTATCATTGCTATTTGTTATGATATTAGTGCTCTAGACCATGGAAGGACCACTTGATTTATTAACACCTAGGACCATATTTCAACTTACATTAATGAGAGCTATATCATTTGTCCAGAAAGAAAAAGGGTCATATTGCTCATGGATGGCTATGCTGGTCACATTGCTAATGACTCCAGCAGAAAGGTCGACAGTTCCAGACCTGACTCGCAGTCGCCACACATTGTCCTCCACTCTAAAACACATAAAATTGATCATTAGCATTAGGAAATTATTGCTACAGCTTGAATTAACACAGTGCTCATAGCTTGTTCTACATCTGACATGTCCTATTTAGGCGTGAGAAGGGCTTCTACCCAGGGAAGCCTGGGGTGAATTCCCGCAACAGTAGATGGTAGGAATCTTTTTTAGATACCTCTTGAACAGTGGCGCATTCTCTGTGTACGCTAGTCCTGTGCTGCAAGCCCATAATCAAATAGTTTGGATAAATAATTTTCAAATGTTTGTTTAGAAAAAAAGTTTTTAGTAAATAATTATTGTTCTAAGTTATATTACCTACCAGATTATGAATCACATGACCTGCTGTTAAAAAAAATAGCCAAATGAGAGATAGCTCTTAAGATGGGATGGAAGGGATTGCGAGTTAAGGGCAGTATTTTTTGCATTTTTTACAGTTTTTTTTAATTAATAAAATATTTTTCCAGTAGAAACAGAGTTAAATTTTCTTCACACAGTAATAAATCCCAACAGTTCTTAAATATCTGTAAAGGGTGTCCTAGAATTTGATGAGAACATGATGGGCGTACGTTGTTAAGTGTAAGCATAGGGAAGGTTTTAAAGCTAACTGTGGATGCACACATTTGCCGAAAAACAAGAGCAGAGAAAAAACATAAAAACGTGACGAGCTATAAACCAATCATGATATTTCAGCCTCATCGCAACTTAAAATAACTTGAGCTTATCTTTTTCTGCACAACAACATCAGCTTGGGAGACCCAATCAAATTTCAAAACCAACCAATACAGTCAATGCGCAAGCGCATACAAAGTGAGATATAAACAGACAGCTGCATTTACTTTTGTGAATAAATTTTAAATAAGTCGTTAATGGAAAACGCGGGTGTGATTCTTCTTTTGTTTTAATTTGTTTCCCGACATATTACAATAATTTGAAAACATTAATTGTGATCAATATTAAATATATGTTTATCTCTAGAAAATTAAATATGAAGGAAATAATCCGTTTATAGTTTGTGGTACAACGTATTATGGCTCAACATTATTTATTCTAGCCTCATTAGCTAGTAAATCGCTACGTACTCAAGCAGATTAAGCTCTCTCTCTTCGATGAGCGGGTGAACCAAGCTTTATTCTTAACTTGTTGTGAAAAGGGGACTCACCCTTTCAAACAATGAGCAGATGTCACCACAAGGCTGGTAGTCAGGATACTACCCCCACAGATATGAACACCCTCATCTAATTCCACAGAAACCTGTACAATAACACATTATCTACCCACAGTCAATATTTTACAATAATATATTAGTCCAGATGAGTGATAGGTTATCAGTACCTATGTGTAAAACTCAAATTGGTTGGTTGGGATGCGTTAAAATAAAAAGCAAAAAAAAGAATAAATAAAGCTTCTCAGTTTTTTTTTTGCCATTGATATTATATAACATAGACAAATAAATAAGGAAGGGACAGAATACAAACAATACATTTGTGGATGTTGAAAAAGCATTTGATAATGTGGAATGGAATAAAATGTTGGAAATTTTGAGAAAACTTGAGATCAAGTACAGCAACCAAAGAGTAATATACAACTTATACAAAATCCATACAGCAATAATTAGATTTAATGAGCATGAAGAGGAAGCTAAAATAAGAAAGGTGTTAGACAAGGATGCAACCTATCTCAGATAATATTTAACACCTATGTAGAAGAAGCACTAACAGAGGTAAAAGAATAAGTCTTGTCTCGAATTAGAATAGAAGGAAAACATATCAACATATATATCTTTTTTCTGATATATTGCTGTTTGTGTTGAAATGAAGAGGACCTCTAAAACTATACTGAAAAGAATGGATTAAATTCTGAAACATGAATATAAGATGAAGATTGAAGATTCACCCAAAGAAAACTAAATGAATAGAGTAGGTACTCGAAGAAGTAACGTTACAGCAAGTAATGGAGTTAGTGCTACTTAGGAAGTAAAATAAACGAAGATAAAATAATTAATAAAGTTATTGAAAGTAGAATGGCGCAGAGAAAGAGGGATTTTTATAATAATAAATTAGGCCTACATGTGCCTCAGCCAGCACAAATTTGGAAAACTGGAAAAGGTTCCTCAGCTGGGGCGCCCGCAGTGGGGCCGGGGTGACAATTGTCTCCCCTGAGATTCCGAGATTGTATAAATATTAGAAGTAGGCAAATCCCACCCAACAGTGTTCTTAACTAGCGCTCAAACAGTGCCCCCGGCCAACAAACAGAGAGTTGTTGAATATACCTAGTAAACTAAATACTATCGCCCACCACCAGGCCACCTGCTGACTTTAGGGTTGATAGTTTGCTGTATGCGCGAGCAATTCTAACAGCACTCTCCATTCAAATCGTCACGGTCAAGTGTCCACCCACGAATCTGGATAAATTTGAAATTTTTTCCTTATGTTAAATCCTATTTTCAGAAGACAAGGATTGCCTTAAAAAGCGTCTTTTGAGGCTTCAATTTAATACATTTTCCCCACCCTACTTGGGAGTATGGACCAACCCCCCCCCCCCCAGACCGCCCTCCGGAGAAAAATCTTGCGGGCACCCTTGTTCCTCAAGGTATTTGTTTGGAGCATCGCGGTTTATGGCTGTGAAATATGTACCATTGGTGCAACTGAAAGGAAAAAAATTAGAGGCATTTGAAACGTAGTTCTACAGAAAAATGTCTAAAAAATATCATGGATGGAGATAGTATCAAATACAGAAGTGAGAAGAAAAGCAAATTAAGAGAGAAAACTTTGGAAAGGCGTACAACAAAGAAGAATTAAGATGGGTAGGTCATATACTGAAACATGATAGTTTGACTAAGATAATTATTTAAGGAGATTTGGAAGGAAGACATTCAAGAGGGAGACCAAGACTAGCGTACATGAATCAGATAGCAGACGATGGACAATGTTTGCAGATGAAGGTAGGCCTACTTACTTACTCTATGGCATTAGGAACTCGAAAAATCATTGCCGCACTTACAAAAGTACGCCCTATATCCCTATCTTGAACCAGTTCTATCCTTCCTCTTCATTACACCCTAACTTTTTCAGGTCCATTCTAATGTTATCTTACCATCTGCTCCTAGGTCTTCCCAATTATCTCTTCCTATTAGTTTTACCAGTTAATACCATGAATCAGGGGCGGGCCCGTCCATAGGATCCACAGGGGCCCAGACCCACCAACACTTTTTAAACATAAAAATATATTTTTTTCTTTTGTTTTATTTTATAAGATATTTTGTAAAAAAAAACATTAATATGAAGTGGAGCACCATTCTCTACGCACAGTGAATAATTATAGTTTTACAGTATTTCATTCCCAAGAGGTTTCATTACTCGCTACAATCGTCACGCGACTGTAGTAGCACTCCGGACTCCTCCAATGACTAAATGGAGAAGCTGACATGGTCCAGCCCCTCTCAGATAATCCCCGTCGTCAAGTGGGAGATATTTCTTAAGGTCATTCCACTCTGCGCTCAACAGTAGTTCATGTGGGCCCGCGATTCAATAAAGATGGTTTATATTTCATTTTAAAGTGTATTTAGTATATGTTAAATACCCAATAAGTAAGGTGATGAGTGAAAGTTATTAATTAAAAGGAATAAAGTATATTTTTAAAATTAAAAATTCCATTTATTTTCATTAAAACTTCAAGAAAAACTTGAAATTAAATGGTTAGGAGCACATCAGCCTAGGGACTTTACATTTATGCAGGTGGATGGCAAGAAAAAAAAGCTTTTTCTAATGCTTGGTTTGGTAAAAAAAAAGTGGGTAACTGTGAGTGAAGAAAAACAGAATTTATTTTGTTTTTATTGTTTATTATTTGGTGGTGAGAGGTTGTGGACAGCGGTAGGCTGTAAGGATCTTAAACAATTAAGTGAAAGAATTCAACAACATGAGGAATGTGCAATTCATTTGGAAAATGAATGTGGGTTTAAAACATTTTGAACAGTAAATATTACCCACTTCAGTGGCCGCGTGGTCTAACGCGTTACTCTTGCAGTAGGCTAGACTGACGATGACGGGGAGATTGAGGTTTGAATCTCGGTCGGGTGTTTTGAGGGTGGTTTTCCCCAAAATGGGTTTTCACTTTCTTTTCACACAAATGTGGGTACACTTCCTATTAATATAACCTTCCTAATTCCTAAAACCATTAGCTTAATTAGTATATAAGCATATAACCCGGAATGGGTAGTAAGACGCGGTGCTTAAAGAAACACAGTAAATATTGCATCACAGATAGATTCTGCGGTCGGAGCGTAGTTTCAGTACTTTAAAAGAATCAAAACATTCCTTAGGAACATCATGAGACAAGACCGGTTAAATTCGCTGGCTGTTTGTTCATTGTTCTAGACATAAGGAAGAAATTGCTGAATTTCCAAACTTCAACAACAGTCATCAATATGTTTGCCAGAACAAACGTGCCCCACTTTTGTACAAATAATATTGAAATAGTGTCATACCTTGGTAAGTTTAATTCAAAACCTGTATTATTTTATTCTTTCTGTTTGTAGATTTGTTTAGTGATTTTGTAATTCTAGTGATTTTTAAAAATAGGAAAACTTAAATTAATTTAATATATTAACACGTGGTGAGAAAAAATCATTACCGGTAAGCTTTGACCTAGCCCCTCCAAAAATAAATATCACGCGCTGCCACTGCCCTGAAATGCTGAATGTCCTGCACACTGTAATCTAGGAGACTTGATTATCCTTACAATGTCTTGTGATGAGTACAATGTGAGTAACTCACCATTATGTGACCTGCTCCACTCCCTAGTGGCCTCTTCCTTGTTTTGACCAAATATCTTTCTAGGCACCTTATTTTCGAACACATTAAATTTGTTTTCATCATGTTTCAAAACCAAAAAGAACAACCGGTAAATTTTTTGTTTGATCTATTCTGAGTTTAACATTCCTTGAAAGCAGGATCTATGTCAACAACTTACTGACCAAGTAGGCCTAATAATAGCATGCATTTCACGACTGTATTATTTTCCTAATTTCCAATATATGATCTTTATTGCTAGTTAAAATTGTTTCTAAATATTTAAACTCATTAACCTTGTCAAATGTAGGCCTAAAAAGATGTAAACTACCTGGCCCAGGATAGGCAAAAGTTTAGAGCTGTCGCAAAACAATCGAAAGATTGATCACTTTATGTTTATGATTCCATAACACAATATAAATTTATAATTATACTTTAATGATGGTTTTATTTTATATTTGATTGTAAGTTGTATTTTTGTTTAGCTATAGTAATCTGTTATAAAATAATTAAATAGTTTATAGCCCAACTAGGTAACAGGTTGTGTATTTCGTCTACCCTGAAATGTAGTAATCCTAGCTTGAAGTATAACACTATTGCCCTATTTTATTTGCTTCACAATAGTGAAAACAAGCAAGTTAAGCGTGTTACTTTTCATTGTAAATAGAGGCTACATTGTTAAACATGCCACTGACGATATGTACGTGACATAATTGTAAAACGTAATAGGACCTTTAAGAAAATAACATCGTTTTCCTGTAGATATTTGTCATGCTCCAACTTTAATGACACTGATACACTAATTTAACGGGCAAAATCATTAAATGAATAGAGTGAAACTCACTACACTGGGATAGTGCCCAGGGGCCGAGTCCATTCCATTGATGATTTTCAATTGTTTCACTGTTGTCTGACACTCCACTGAAACATAGCATACAGTGAGATTCAGACAGGGAGATAATTTCTTGACAGACACAAGATTTACCAAAACAATTTCCATGTATTTAATTTTAGAGGTCAAATAGTGTGGCACATAGCTGTAACTTTTGTAATATGGTTTCAATCCTTTTAAAATAACCCTAATCTTATAACAAAATAATATTATGTTGACCGAGAAAATATATGTTTGTATCTTGTAAGTTACAATTTTCTTCATACCATAATCCTACAATAGCTTTGTTACACAAGGGGGGTTGCCATAAGCTACATTCCACTAAAATGTAGCCATACCTGTGTTACACCTGGATAGTTCACAGAAACCATACTCTATTATATGTAACACAACGGTCTTACACACGGATAAACCACTGAAATATAGCATATGTGTTACACCACGATATTACTAACGATATAGCCTACATTCTACCAAATTAGGAGTTGGTAACCATTCAATCACGATCGACTGGTCAATCGCATGGCAATTTTCACTCGCTTGCTTAAGAAAAATATATTGTAGTTAAAAGTTGATCTTAGGGTCTTCCAAGTTTGAAAATACATCAAATTCTTTCACATAATTTTGAGATTGAGCAAAATAACCTTGTTCAATCATAATTGCTAATGCTAGTATATTCCCGTCTTAGGGCCAGATTCATAGTAAAACTTAGTGTGCCTCAAGTGCCGCTTGAAACCACATACAAGACGACACCTATCTAAGCCTAGTTAGTACCCACTGGGCGATAATCGCCAGATACAAGTATCCAGTGACTAAGGGCCGTGACGATAGTCGCGGAACGGATGTCTCCTGTGAGTAATCCCTCCGGCAGACTGTTTTCGATGCTCTAACGCGACCTGATCATAGTCATTCACAAAGAGACTGCCAAGCAGCTGACTGCTAGGTACTAGTTCTTTACAAGGAAAGAAGATATTTGGCAACGCCGCGCGATTCAACCCGGCTTGACTCACGGTTTTGTATAATTTCATAGGGTTTTAGAACGCGTTTTGTTTAACATCGTCATTTATTACAAGTTTTGGCGGTTGTTTGTTTCAAAAATGTCGGCCAAGAAGTTTGCCCCGTACACGCCACAGGAAAAAGCTTTATTGTTAGACCTTGTACATAAATATAAAAACATAATTGATAATAAAAAAACAGATGCATCTTCGAATTCTCAGAAGAAGGAAGCTTGGAAGAAAATAACAGAAGAATTTAACTCCAACTTCAATGTTTCCAGACGTGATGAAACCCAGCTAAAAAGGTAATTGTATTTAAATTCTTATCATCAAACCATTATACTTGTTTTGTGAAATATGTTCATTCAAAACAAAGTCTGACTACCTTACCATATTATACTTTTAAAATAGTTTTAATTTAGTAGTGACATCTTTGTTCTTGGAAATAGACTAATCACTTCATTCGTATTATAAATCTTGTTCCTTTTAGCTCGGACCACTGTTCTTAATATGCCAAAGATTATATTTATAAATTTTATACATCAAGCTGCCAATGTTATTGTTCCTTTAATTAATCTTGTTAACTACTGTAATTGGTAGGCCTACTTGTCTATCAGGTCAACAAATTATTGTTGGGGCTTCTTTTTTGTGAAGTAAATAAACAATTTATTATTGCACCCACAGAAATTATGGTTTCAATTTCATTGTCAGAGAAAACTAAACTATGCAACTATATGGGAGAACAAAACTCTATGACCTTATATAGCCTAGTCCTATAGAGCATATAACATTTTTTCCCTTTATTTTATTATAATATATGTATATTATTATTATTACTATTAATACACACTCAAGAAGATTGCAAATCGAATAATACGATTTTTAAAGTTTGATTAGGCCCATGAAGCTATATTATGTTACGGTACCTTTTATCGTATTCACATTGAACAGTTGATGAGAGTTTTATTTTTCTAACTAAATTGAATTTGCTAACCTTTCCTTTGTAGCTATGCAAAAAGTCCCTGACTAATTGTGCTTATAATTGTTAATGTGATATGTTCACAGATGCTGGGAAAAATTTAAATCGCAGGTCCGGAAACAAAAGCAGTTGGAGAGGCAGCATTCGATGAAGACAGGGGAGGGGAACAACTCAAAACCTCCCCTGCTGATGACGAGCTTGCTGCTCAGGTGTTGTCAATTCAACCATGGTTGGATGAGGAAGTTGACACACCTTGGGACAGCGACTATCGTCATCGGCAAGATGCTGCCTCAGTTTTCACTATTACTCACCCTGAGAATAGCACCTCCACATCAATCTTAAGCGACCCTCATAACCCCATCCCTTTACAAACTCCTCGACCATCCACTGCCATCTAAACTCTCCCATCATCTACATACACCCCTTTAACCTCAATCTCATCTATTCCTGGTCCCTCCACAACCCCAGAAGACTTTTTCCTTATCCCATACTCTCCCTCCCCACCCTCATCCCAAAGCAGTCCACCTCATGTTCCAGAGAGCACACAGCACTCCAGTTGTGAGAATACCACATCAGCTCCTCTTTAAGGACCTTAACACCGCCTACATGCAGAGCGCCTAAAGGTAAAAATGTAATATTTTAAATTAAATTAAGAGGTTTTTAGCTTGTAAAACTTTTTAAAAATATGTCTCTAATTTAGTGCTATGACTAACTTCAATTTGTGGTACATGTTTATTTAACTGGAATGTCAAAAGCTATAAGTCCTATCTATCATCGAACAGCAAAAATTGGTATTTAACCCTAAAATGTGATAGACCTTTTTATTCTAAAATAAATATCAGTTTGAACCATCTAACCTTGTGTAATAGGATTGTGTAATTGACCACAATAACATATACAAAGGAAACTTTTTGTGTCATATTATGTAATAGGGACACACACACACCACGCACGCACGCACGCACGCACGCACGCACACCACGCACAACACACACAACACACACACACCCACCCACCCACCCACCCCTCGGTTATCCTTAATAAAAGGGGCTGACTCGATTTTGGATGTATAAATTCGAGTTGTGCTGGTAAGGATATACGTTAATTCAAAAAAAGGTTTAGTGATAAGAAAATTTATACAATAAGTAGGGCCTAATTCCGAATTACTATAATAGTCAAAATTGTTTGGATTTCTTGCCATAAGCATTTTAATAGTAATAGTTCTCTAGTTATTCTATGTAGATACATAAATAACAACTAAAAAAAGGTGTTTTAGTTAAGTAAAGTTTGGTTAACTTTGTTAACCGAAGTTCTACTATTATCTATTGTCAACAACATGTAAAACACTTTAAAATTGTTTAGTGTTATTGTGCTTTATTAATTTATTCTAGAGGACCAAAACTGACCGAGATTTATTTGGTCTTGCCACCCTTTCAGGCTGCTTTAATATTTACACTACTGTGAAGGGAATTAGGAAAAAGAAACATTCCCACATTTACGAAGAAAGTTTGAAAAACCACCCTTAAAACTTGTTGGGATTTGAACCATGAGCTACTCTTCACCGACAATCCAGTCTAAAGCTAGAGTGATATAGACTACTATGGGTCTTTGACTTTGTGGAACCTCCTGGAGTGGATTCTGAACCACAATTGGTGTAGTAAGCAACTAATGAGACACCACTTGTATTTTTATGTAAAGCCAAGCACATCTCATTGCGAGCTTTTTCAATTTACATTCTCATTGTAGGCTGAACAGCCGAAAGCAACAGACTCACATGTTGGTTTGGTTTTGAATTCTCTATATACACTTGGTTACCATTACAAGTTGGTTTGGTTTTGAATCCTCTGTATACACTTGGTTACCATTACAAGTTGATATGGGTTTGAATCCTAATTGTAAGCACATGACGTGGTTTACCACATACATATTTTGTAATTTGCAATCAGTGAATGAATTGACAATATATAATTTTTCTGGCATGTGTTTGTGTTACAGTTTTGAAGCGTGCAGCAAAATCCCGCCTCTCATCATCTGCAGATAGTTTGGTAGAGGCGGAGCGTGTGTTTAGGTCCAAAAGGTATGAAGAGGAGCTGAAACAAATGCGGGAAGCTCACAAAAAGAACATGGAAAAAGAAGATTTGCTGCGTGCAGCCTGCGCCAAACGTGAAGAAAGATTTCTGGAGCACCAAGAACAGCTCCAGTCAATCCGATTGGAGCAGGAGCAAGTGATTCTGGAACGTGAGAGGTATATCGCTGAATGTGAGTGGTATAGCACAGAACAAGCCAAATTGGCTATGAGGGCTGCTCAACTAGATGTGGAGAGGAAGGAGCTGGACATAAAGAAATCTCAGGGTGATAAATAAGTGGGAACGGTTAAATTCTTTTGTTGTTTTTTTCTTCTTCTGAGAATTCAATGGGTTTTTATATTTATGTACAAGGCATTTGGTTTTAAGTGTATGGCGTAAACTTCAATAAAGTAACATGGTTTAAATTCCTTGCCATTTTGTCATGTGTTTGTAAAAAATAATACTTGTTGACCTAAACATAATTTTCTAAAATGTCTAGAAAGATGGTATTACTTTTTAATCAAACTAGCTATTAAATTTGCTTTATCAATATTAATAATAAAAATACTTGTTCCTATATGGATCGATACTTGAGCAACCACAATAACACAACCAAATATTTATATTAAAATAATTGAATATTTGAGTTTATAACAAATGTGGGCTGCATATTTCTTGACTTCCCCAGCCCATATACAATATTATTTGTTTCTGGGCAAATTGGTTATCACAGGGCAAGAGTTTTGATTTACAGCAAATATCAGGGTGCACGGTAGTGCACAAGAAATGACGTATACTTTTAATATGATACAGCTTGAGCCACATTAACTCCCAACCCTCCCTTTGATCCCCTCCAAAGTATGATAGGAACTAAACAATTTGACATCTTGTTATGACAAACTATTCTAGTCTTAAGTAAATTTCCATAACCATGTTTCATTTCTATAGGATATGTAATTCAAAAGAGATTATTATGATCACCATTTTATATATATATATATATATATATATATATATATATATATATATAAACATATTCTTATGCCCAATCTTTACAAAAGTATTGATATCCCAACTAAACATTTATAATCAAATTCAACATCACAAAATTCCTTAAATTATTCAGCCTCGAAAAGAAGTGAGATTTCAATAATCCCATTTTAATGTTAAAATAATTTTCATATATACTTTAACTAGAGATTTAAAATCAAATTTTCACACTTAAATAGACTTAAAGAGACATGACAAGTTATTTGGAAATACATTGCATGTAGTTGAACTTGGGACTCTTATATTTCAAGTCTTGTCGAGGATGAATAATTACAGGATTTTTTTGTGTTGAAGGGTTTTACACATAAATGTTTTGGTGGGATTTAGTCAAAACAAAGATTTCTTTACTTCTTATTATAAAACTATCTTATTTTCCCTCAACTTTACCTAAAATTAGGAGTGTGCGAAGTCCTTTCTTAAAATCAGAGCATTTTTCCTATATGGTTTTCCACTCTCACTCTACGTGTACTTCCTTTAAAAAATTCCAAGTGAACTCAAATCAAATGTATTATGTAAATTAAAAGCTGGAAAGCTGTGGTTCGTAATCCACATTAATCAGAAGGGCTCGATTTCATATTACTTTCTTTATATTTTCATACAAAGCAATTGCATTCCACTATATCCTACTTTTGTTGAACTGTGAGATGTGGGAATAATTCAATAGTTCACACAAAAGGTGGTAAAAAAATTTTTATTTTGAGTGATCCGATAGCTCGATTAGATTATACAGGAAGAGCTATCAAGAAACCTGTAGAGCATTATGTAAATATAATTTACGTGAGAATTAATGAAGTAATTATCACAATAAAAAGTTAACATGTGTATTTCTTAAAATAATTACTTTTAGGAATCAAATTTAAGTGTTCATTAATACTGTTGTCAAAATTAAAAAATAAATTGTGAAAACAACAAATTTTATTTTGTGGCAGAATTTTTTTTTAATTAAACCGGCGCCTTATATAATCCTCTCGCACATGATGCCCGATGTTGAGATTGGCTGGCAATGGAGGCAAGGGACCATGTTCCTCTTCTATCCAGGGTATTTCATCAACTGGGAATGTATCGTCCACATTTATGCTGATATTGTGCAAAACTGCCGTCGCGACGATGATAGCAACAGTATTGTGGGGCTTGGTTTCTAATCTAGCTGTGAGACATCTGAACCGGCGTTTCCAAACTCCAAAAAGCCGCTCAACAGGATTTCGAGTGGCTATATGCGCAGCGTTGTAACGTTGCTCTGCCTCTGTTTGAGGATTAAGGAGTGGTGTTAATAAATATGGCAGGCAAGGGTAGCCACTGTCTCCCAGAAGAATTCCTTCAAAACGCCCCTCTTCAAACCAATGCCGCAGACCAGACCCAGCAAATATTGTCGCATCATGGAATGATCCCGGTCTCCTGGCAACAATGTCAACTATCTTCAGGTTGGCTCCACAAGCTACCTGCACATAACAGAATCATTAATAGTAAGAATATATTTTTATTACTAGCAAATAGCTTTGTAAACCTGACTCAATGTGTGGAAAATAATTTACTAAACAAGAAATACTTTTATGCGAGATAAAAAAAAATGTTGAAGTATTTATAAGTAAATTGGTTGGATGAAGTACGATTGCTGGACAAAACTTGCAACTTTTGATAATATGAATTGTTTCCGATATAAATTATATTGTCTTCTATATCAAATTGAAGGAGAAATTACACAAACCTTATCAATTAGGCCTAACCTGCCTTGGTGCCGAGTGGTCTAATGTGTTTCACTGGCCTGCTGAGGACCGGGAGATTGTGGTTCGATCCCGGTCGAGTGCACTGAGGGTAGTTTTTCCTAAATGGTTTTCCACTCACTCACGCAAATGCAGATGCACTTACTCTAAATTCAACCTTCCTCATCCCTTACACATTAGCATAATTAGCTCATAAGCGTACAACCCAAACGGGTAGTAAGATGCGGTGCAAAAAAATAGGCCTAGTTTTAAAGTTAAAAAATCAGCCTTTACCTAAAAGCTTCCAAATAGGCTTATATTGTGCTCAAAGGTATAATTTAATGTTTTATTTTAGAATTTGATGGATAACAATCTGAAAAAAGACCTCTCATAGATGCTTCCTGAGCATAGTAAATATGTATAGGCATATAATGAAAACAACCTCTTATAGATGTTTAATAAATAGAAAACAATAAGCTTTGTTTTGTTTTAACCAGGAAGTAAACACCAGAACCAAAAACAAAGTTTTTTTAAGGAACCAGAATCATAACAGAAACCTTAAAAAATTAGCTTGGGAAACCATCAAAAGCACACCTAGCTATATAAAAAACACACCTTGTATCAAAGGCTCACCGGGAACAAACAGGATGATATGGAAAACATGTACCTATTGTAAACAACTCCATTACTCTTTACAAAAACGGTAAAGAATTAAACTGAGAAGTAAAAGAGGGCTGAGGGGTCCTAAATTTGAAACATATTTTCACTCTGTCTAAACTAGGCTTCTGAGTTAGAGGTAGTCTGAAGAATGTGTTGATTGTGTGAAGTGAAGGAGTTATTTTATATACTTTGATTGATAGCTAATTATTTGTATAGTTATTGAGTGATGGGGTGAAATTAATATTATCCAGGGTGGAATTTCCTTAAACATGAGGGCATTGATATCTGCATTCTCATTTGAAGGGTTATTTAGGTAAAGTAGAGAGAAATGTATATTGCTATCCTGTCAAATAATTTAACTTATTTCTGGTGTGTCCAAAATTTAAAGACTTCAAGACATTACAGACATCAAATTTAAAAGATTTGCATTGAAATTGAGAATAATGCCAAATAAACATATTTTAATAGCCAATTAGTCAAGACTAAAATATTGTTTTTGTACATTAACATAACCAGAGAAAATTGCTTTATAATTCTTTTAAAAACAAATAAACTAAGATCATATTCACAATTTACTTGTCTTACAAGTTGCTAATGAGTAGGTATAGATTAGATAATTCAATTTGTGCATTTTTTCTATGTGAAATATGAATAGAAAAAAGTGTTTTTAGCTATTAATTTAAAAGAAGATGAAATTATTTTGAAATATTAGGCCTAACCTATTTTGGATTATTCTTTTGAGATCGAGCAAATAAAAATATTAAAAACTGTTATATTTTTTAATGAAAAATAATAAACAAGTTATGCAATTATTTAGCTTATGAATGATATTTCTTTGCATTTTTATATACCAGTAAATAACTTTAATTTTTTTATAAATTAGTTTTAAACATTTATTTTTAAATTTATAATTTTATAATGGTATTAACAATTAAAATAATATTTAGAGAGTCAAAAGCTAATCAAGAAGAGAAACTTTAATTTTTCTCTACCAAATGAAGCTAAAATAAGTTTTGAGCACAAACACATTTAAAATAGCTTCAAATCGTTTTAATAGGCTAATGATTCTAATATCTGAAAGTGTCTACAATTTTAATGTTTATTTCATTTTAAATATAGCCAATCAAATTTCGATAGGCAATTAACTAATTCCAAAAGTTTATAGGAGTTTAAAATATGTTAAAATTACAAACATTTGTCTTTAAAATAAAAAAAAGCTTAAAATAAAAAGATATTTTAACCATATATTGTTAATATAATTATAAGGTGGTTTTCTCAACCGAGTTAGAGTCTGAAAATGACTTTTTAATTATGATATTGAATGTTTTACACTAGCTGCCTATTACAAAATAAATTATTTGCTATCCAATTTAAGGCAGCCCCCGGGTCACCTAGAAAAATTCCAACCCCAACTTGCATACCAATGTTGATCAAGTAAAATGTGTCTTGACTTGGACCTACCCCAACAGTTTATTTATTCACCAGCAGTAAACTTTAAATTTAGGCTTACTTCCAAAATGTTGTTTGATGTGGTGTGTGTGTGTATGTGTATAAACAGTAACACAACTATTTCCAACCAACCTGAACATTAATGGAGAAGACACCATGTCTGTTGCGATACACCTCTCCCCGATCACCACCAGGATTCAAAATAGGGATGTGGGTTCCATCCACCGCTGCTAAAACCCCAGGAAATCCACCTGTCCTCTTGAACCACTGCATGGCTGCCTCATTTTCAGCTCGGTGAAAGGCATGTTTGATGTACTCTCGCAACTTGCCAGCAATTACCTATGTGACTGTGTGAATAGCTGCACCAGCGGTGGTACGGCTTACACCACACAGATCTCCACACACAAGCTACAAAGTAATAATAATTAGTATTGTAATGATCATAAAAGTAATTATTCCATATTTACACACAGTTGTTTCTTTACAAATTCTTTACAGTATTTTGTAAACATCTAAGTACTGTACTGTTCCTTAAATCAATAATATAAAAGTTTGAGGTTATGAATGCTTGGGCTTTTTTTTTCAGTATTCCTACAAGTGTTATTTTTTTCAAACCGGTACAAAGTGCATTATTAATCACAATAAAAACATTAAAGTAGGCCTACTTGTATTATGATTATTGGTTTAATGTATTAAACTATAATTTCTTAACAAGGTGTTCAGCTATAAAGTTTCTTTGATGATTCACTGTACAGTCAAGAAAATTAAAAACTGTAAGTACTTAACTAAAATACACTTTTCATTTATAATGATTATAATTGATTTATAGGATATGTTATTAAATATAAGCTATCCCCAAGTAACATTCCTAACCCCACATTTCTCAAAGAATGTAGGATACAGGTTAAATAAAGTGGGGATGGGTAGTATAGTCTATATTTTTCTTCAACATTGTCATTGATTACCAATGTGTGAAAGGAAATGATAGTCAACATGTTTCAAATGCAAATGAGGTATTTTATTATGCTCACAAGTTTAAAATTTTTGTCTGGTACGAAATAGGCCTAGTCATAATATTGACATGTGAAGTAGGGCCTACCAATCTTATGTGTTTATTATGATTATCCACACTGTAAGTAAGTTTAATGAATTTGATGTTTAAACATTTGTGATTGGAAATCTAAAGGCTAAACATTTTTAAACTATTATTTTGTTTACAGACACTTGACATTATTTTAATTGACAAGGTAAACCCTATAAGCTATTATTAAATACAGTTTAATATTTGTATACGCTACTGCTAAAGAAATCATAATTAGAAATAAGAATATAGTAGGCCTAATCCATTTTTTATAATCATTATCAAAATCTTACTTAATTATTTAAGTAAAATATAATCCAAGACTTACCTGTAAATTGCCAGTCGCATAAAACCTCAGGGAGAGCAGTAATTTTTCATTGCAGACAATGGTAGCCCACGATTATTAATTATTTTCTAGTTGTTGAACGAAACGATACAACACTTCTCGCACAGTTTCCTTCGTCAAACGATACCTTGTCTTGAACTCTTTATCCCTGTACAAAATAAAAGGATCTTGAACATTCCTTATATATTTTTTAGGAAGCCGATTTGGTACTTCCTCTTCAATATCTTCTATTTCATTAATTATATCCACTATTTCGTCAAGTTCGCGCAAAAACACAGGGAAATAGTCAGCCCATTTTGGGTAGCTGGCAGGCCGAGGAATGAGGTCGGACGGTCATTCGATTTTAGCGTGTGCGCTGTTGACACCTACGGGACAACAGTCATCCCGCAAGCGACTCTAGTGAGCTCTTTTGTGATTTTAAGGAAGGTGTAGACGGGTTGACTGCTAGGCGACTGTTGTCCCCCGACTATCGTCACGGCCCTTAGAGAGCTTACATAAGAGCTGGACTGCCAGCTAAGAGAGAAAACTCTGCACATTGATGTTCGTCAGCTAAATAAAGGCAAAGTCCTTCGGCGATTATAAGAGCTGCTTTCTCAAATAAAAGATTTTCTAAAAGAAATATATATATTATCTACGAACCAGGACTGTCTCAAGAGCTACCCTTCATAGATATATAATATAGCTGTGCTACACTTATATTATTCCAAGGAGCTACCCTCAAACGAAGTACAGCACTGTGATATACCTGGATATATTCCAAGTGATACCCATCGCGGGAATATAATAATCATGTGTTAAACTTGAAAAATTTTTGGGAGCTACCCTCAAATGAAATACAGTAGTGCTGTAATATACCTGGATATATTTCAAGAATACCCATCGAATAAATATAATAATCATGTCTTAAACGTGGATAATTCTTGGGAGCTACCCTCAAGCACAGTAGTGCTGTGAATTTTCTCCCGAAAAACATACACATATGAATTTAAACGTTTCGAAATGTTTTATTTAAAAAGAATGTTCTTACCTGTATACAATGCCAGGCCC
Source organism: Timema podura (assembly GCA_033556935.1). Taxonomy (NCBI): domain Eukaryota; kingdom Metazoa; phylum Arthropoda; class Insecta; order Phasmatodea; family Timematidae; genus Timema; species Timema podura. The sequence goes on along the minus strand of JAVRXN010000010.1, from coordinate 86,730,112 downwards.
AGCATGACCACCATTTGGGTTAGAAACACCATCATCCGCTCTTAAACTAGTTGCAGAGAGCTAAGAATGGCGAGTTTGTGCTAACTTTACTACATATGGCCATGTTTATCAAAACATTCAAGATTATCGTATATCTGGTGATAGCTATCTCAAGTGGAATACACTTTAGTCTTCAACGGCTACAGGCCCATAATGGCCAACAAGGTAGAATAATGTGAGCTTTGTGTAAATGTGTATAATATTTTGCGATAGTTTCGTCCAATGATTGAGATTTTTCAGGCTAAGCCTGGTCGATTTTTTTTACATTCATTCTCCAGCATCTTGACGTCACCAATCTGGATCCCAACATGCTAAATTGTGCAACTATATACAAATTACCCCTTACAGGGATTGGGAAGGTTGGATTTAGAGGAAGTGAACCCGCATTTGCGTGGAGGGAGAGGTGGAAAACTACCCCAGTTCACCCAACCAAGATTCTAACCCTGATTTGCCCGTCCTCAGCAGTCTAGCTCAACACTAAACTAGCGCGTTAGCTAACTACGCCACCAAGGCAGATATATTCTAATCACTAATGAATGTAGCATCAGCTGAATCTATTATGTGTGATGATTGACATACAACTATGTGACATTAAACACATCTTTGTCACTGAAACTTGATGGCATCTCCACTTCAAGCTATCACTCAAAAAATAACTATAAACACATTCGCTTTCCCCTAAAGAAACATGATAGTGCTAATAAAAAGTGGAGGGACTGAAAAAAACATTTCTTCAGCTTATATTAATAAATTAGGTACAAACCTTTCAATAAAGTCGGCTATGAAAAAGAAAAAAAAATACTCCTTGGAAAGTGGGAGGGTTACATTTAGTTAATTCTGCACTCAAATTTGATTTATAGAACACTTTTCTTCAATTGTTAGACTTTTATTTTATGATTCTTAACCTTGAGACAAACTGGCACTAACAAATATTGCCCCATAAGATTGACTCAAGATCTTACGATACAAAAATATCCTACAATGATTGCATCGGGAAATGTATTAGCACTCATCATCGTATTGGTCCAATCATATTAGCTCCCTTAATTTCACTTTTTCAATCTCGTATTCTATTTTTCTTAAATTGAAAACTCACTCAATATTGCAATTCTTAAGACAAAATAAATATTTGGATGAATTGAACATGAGAACATCATTTCAGAGCTCTGTGATTTTGGGAACCTTGGGTGACAGAGGGTGGGGTGAAGGAGATAATTATAACAAGGGTGATGTTAGTTGATATATAAGATAAAGTAAGGGAGATATTAGCTCATGTAGGAGATAATTATAACAAGGGAGAGGTTGGGGCTTAAATCCTGGCCGTGTGAACTGAGGGTGTACTTTCTTATATGGTTTCTCACTTTTTCTTGACGTAAATGCGAGTATCCTCTAGCGGCTATCCCACCATGGTTGTGTCCTTCGAGCGTAGCCACGCACTTTACGTGTGCAGCGAGCAATTTAGGAACCGATGGTCCCGTGATTGTAATCGATCCCTGTCATCACCGGACAACTAGGGAAACTCCCCCGTCTTGGTCAGTTTTCATCGGCGGGTGACGTTGGCTCCTCCTTCCATGAGTGCTGAACGCTCACGTAGGGGCGTTAACCCCTAGGAAAAGGTAAGGTACCTAACCTCAGGAATCATCCTAAAAACAGTTTTCAACCTGAGTTGCTCAGCGGGGACTTTGTGGAAGTTGCTTGACTAGCTATCCCGAAAGGTATTGGTTACCAACTGCTTGGTGTGTGGCGAGTAGAGGGGAGCCCCTCCCCCTCCATTCAGTCCAAAAGAGGACCTAGACAAAGATTTAGCCACCTTTTGGTTAAAACCCTCCGGACGTTTCCCGGGGGCACCCTTATGCCACTCCTTACTCACAGCATGTAAAAGTTTTGGTCCCGGTGATCAAACTTTGAAGCCAAAAAAGCACAAGTATCTTAGCATATTAGCACGCGCGCAATTAAAATATTACAAAGAAGTTCGAACTACTACGTTTTCATTTGATGGTTTTAGGTAATATGGTGTGTAGGGAAAATAATTAAGAAGATCAAAAAAGGAGCTTATTAATAAAATACAAAAAATCAACTACTAATTGATTACTCAAAATTGTTAAAGCATTTAAATTTGCTTGGCTATGCAATGAATATATTTTTTGGTCAAATTTATCTCGGTACATTGTGTGTGTGGGAGGGGGATGGTAGGTGTGACGGGGGGGGGGGGGGGGCGAGTTTACTCAATTATTTAGGCTTTTTAAAAAGTAGTAATATTACAATGCTTTATTTTCATTTGTATGCCTAGTTTAAAAAAATAGCTGAAACCATACCATCCAAAATATCCACTGTGTTGAATGACTCGCATTGGCAGCATTTTAGTCACATTCGTATAGTTAGCATACAAGAAATTTATAGTAATTAAAACAAGTATCAGTGGGCACGCGGACTTAAGGTCACGCTCATTTGTTTTTTTAGGGGTATGGGGAGGTCGGGATTCAAATTTTGGCTGGGTGTACAGGGGGTGATCTTTCCTAAATGGTTTTCACTTTTCCTTCCAAGTAAATAAGGGTACATTTCCTCTAAAGTTTACCTACCTAACAACTGTAATTAAATTCGGATAGCCATGGGTGCAGTAAAAGAATAATATAACACTGAGATTTGAACGCTTGTAGGCGATCAAGATGTCGTGATGGTTCCAGGAACAAAAATTGGGGTCAAACCATGTGAAAGGTTGGAAACCACTGCTTCCATATATTTTATTTATAATAATATCTCTACAATTTAAATATAATACTATGTGTTTAAAGATCCCCCACCCCGTCCCCCAGTGTACAGAGCAAATTTATGTAATGAGATTACATATTTTGCATTAACAAGCAACCTTAATTTTTTTTTACACTCATCAGCAAACAATTATTTTAGTTGACGTGTTTATTAAAAACTAGATTTTTTTTTGAGCTATTAATTATTTTCTCTGATCTTCATAATACTTAAAACAATAAAATTAAAGCTTTGTGCTTCAATCTTCTCTACAATATTTGAATTGCGCGCGTAATATTATGTTAAGATACTAGCGCTTTTTGGCTTCAATGTCTGTTCTCTAGAACTAAAGAGTAGCCAGACCCGTATATCTTTTACCTTACTCGGGGGATCCTCTTGTCCCGTCCGAGCCAGGGTGGTTGCTACGAGGGTGAGCACATCCAAAAACCCATGAGCTCCCAACCCCAACCCGGTGCTATCCCCTGTGTGGTGAGTCAGTGAAAGAGGGGGAAGGGAAGAAGATTCATAATTATGGTACAGTTTCAGAAAATTTCCAAAAATTTCAAAATTAATCATTAATCAGATGATGTTAATATGGGCCATTGAATTGACTTTTTCTAATACAAATCGAATTAGATTAATACCCAGGTTTATAGAAATATTGTATACATATTTTTTCTATTAAATATACACCACTCTTACAAAGTTAAATATCTCTCTCTCTCTCTCTCTCTATATATATATATATATATATATATTATTTTTTTTTGGACGGCCCTTAAAAATGTTTTTGAAACAGCTAAAAAAACTGTTTTCTTAATCCTTCTATATAAATATAGCACTAGATTAAAATTACTATTGGTAGAGAATTGTAACAAATGTATGTTTCCAACCTTGATATTTTATAGCTCTTCCAGGAATCATTAATTTTATCTTCTACTTTTTTTAATAGTTTCTATCGAAGTAGCGAAAATCGTTCTTATGTACCTTGTATTAGAGCTCATTTATTTAGTTCTAGCCTTGATTTGCCTTGCAGAGGTTCATATTTATAGTATAATTGTATCAAGTATCGTACTGCTAAACTGAAGACAAAATGATTTTGGTTTCTAAAAGTTATTTTATACTTCTATTGATATTTACATTTAGAAGAGAAAGTTTAACAAAGGCAGGGTCTGGTGAGTTATTTGTATTTAAAGGTGACTACATAATATAGTTTACGTTGCAGTTTCTTAGTTGGTAGCCATTTTGATAACTAACTTAACATTAAAGTATACTGACAATTATATGCATTGCTGTCTAAACGGTTTTAACTTTAATCTTTATTAGTACCTGATAGTTAATTAGCTCACTTTGTTTATTAGAAATTAGGGAATTAATGATTATATGCTATTTCCCACAAATAGCCAAATAAAGTAGCCTTCCTTAATTATTCCTCATTAAGATATATATTCAAATAATTTAGAACTATGTAACTTAAATTTTCATTAGAAAGACTATTTTAACTTTTAAATCAAAGTCGACTTTTTTTTTTCAAAACTTGCAGCATTCTAAATTTACTGCCGCTATACAAAATATATGCATTGGAATAATTGTTTGGGTGCCTATATATATCCACTACAGGGTTATGTCAAATCGCGGAGTGTTGATATGTCTATATGTGTGAGTGGCGTTGGGAGGTCTCGGGGGTGAGTCTTCCAGTTTGTTTGGGTACCAGGCAATTTATAAACTTCACATTACATATCTTATAAACAAATTTTACCCGGGTCAATAAGCACAATATATAAATAAACTTTGTGGAAAGACCTAGTATTTCGGGAGATCGGATATAATGTTTCCAGTGGCGCCTACTTTGGGGGGCCAAGGTGATTTTTGGTCACCCAAAAATTGCCTAGGAGGGGCATAGTGTCATTCCCTCCCTCCCCCTCAAATTAACCACGTCTACTTTTTATTCATGTGTGCAAAAGTTTGTTTAGAAGATACAAATGTTTTTGGTTTTCAATAATAATTTGTATTTTGAACAGTTTATGGAATCTCCTTATAAGTAGCCTTACATTTGGAAGTTGACTGGTTTGCATATACATAGCCAGGGCCGGATTAAAGGCCCTAAGCACTTAAACGATTTTGGTGCTCCCATATTACATCTAACTCAATATTCAAAATACCAATACATATAAACCGTAAAATAAAATGTTATTTTTTAAACAAAACTTACATTTAAGATAAAACAAAAATGTATTGTATAAATACTCAGTGAAACATAAGTTTTAACCAAAGATAATAGTTAAAAGAAATATATATTTTATATTTTTTCAAGTTTAACAAGGGAATTATACATTTTATGTCATTCCCCATGTTATTACTTCTCTATATGCCTTTTTAAAAACACCGTATAGTTACCATCTTTTAAATAAAGCTTTTCTAAATGTGAAAGTAAAACAGCTGATGCTGGTTGAGTTATGTGTGATTTGGTTGAATTAATCAATAAACAGACACTATTTTAAATATGGTAAGATATAGGCCTATATTTTGATGTTTTTTAGCAGTTCAAAATATAAGGGCTTTCTTTATAAAAAAAACCTATCTTTATATCATAAAAAATTCAAATCTGTGTTAATTGTTCATAATACAAAACAGTATTAACAGTAGTGGTAATTATGGAAGTTTATTTTGAATGTACCTGTTAAATTACATCGGTGCTCATAATAGGGCGTGTTCATAGTAGAGTGTGTTCATAATAGACTGTAATGACTTTACTTAAGTTTAAAATTTTACGTCTATCAATCAGAAAAACAATACTGTAGACAAATAAATTACTAGTAAAAAATTCTAGAAAGTCATTTAAACACAGAATTCAGAAAACACAAAAGACACTCATTAGACACATAACACATTCAATATTCAAAATTAAAAGTGAAAAAGATGAATGCTGAGTCTAACCTTCCGGCGCCGGAATTTGCATAAATCCAGGATTTTCAATTAAGTCACACTAGGATAGCAATACATTTGCCGGAATTGCTAACGAGTCACGTTGATAATTATAAAATTCATAGTATGTGCAGGGGAATGGGGCATTGACATTTTTATTTCTAAATTATAATTTTGATAAATATTATTATTTATAAACTTGATTTAAAATCTTAAAAAATAATTTTAAAATTTTGGTTGGTTTTTTATAGAAGTTATAAGCATTTGAACAAGGTTTAATACGAAACCACACCATACATAAAATTATTGAGCGTAAATTCTGAAATTTCATATAAAACACGTTAATATATTGTGCATGATAATGAACTAATTAAATTTGCCAATAATCAACTAGTTTAATTTTATTTTTTAATTACAGTAAAACCTTGGATTGCGAGCATAATTCATTTCGTAAACGTGTTCGTAATACAAAGCACTCGTATATCAAAGCGAATTTCCCCCTTAAGAAATAATGGAAACTCAGATGATTCGTCCCACAACCCAAACATATTTAATCTCCAAATGATTAATACCTTTTTTATTTTGGTTATTTAAATGTAACTGTACTGTAATCAAATTTATTGATTAAATTTAATCGTGGCTGGTGTGAGGTAGACAAGAGAGAGGAGAGGAGGAGGTGCAGTGTTGCCAAGTCTATAGTCTCTAGCGATAGTACATAAACCTGAAATGGATTGTATTTTGACCTGTAGGATACTACTTTCTGGCAGTATATTGATAAGCACTGCGATTTTCATTTAAAAATAATAATTGATGTAAAATTTGTTACTAGATAGCAGGGCCACAGGATATTACTTTTAGAAAATATCCTAAAATTGGATTGTACAGGTGGTGAAATTATATCAAAAGTAGTATCCAGATCGTACAGTTGGCAACACTGGTTTAGTTGGAAAGAATGTGTGATTACAGATAGCCCCTGCGCATGCGCACACTTCTGATATGTGGCGAGGTTTATGACCTTGAATGTATATAGATTGTCGAGTCTCAAAGTCGATAATAACCAACAATAAACTATTGGGTCGTAAAGATAAATTAATGTAGTACTAGTTATTTTTTCAACCACTTTTTGATAATTACCTTAGTTATCAAAATAACATATTCATCACACTACATATAATCAGTAGCGGGATTCTGGATCTTTTCTTTCGCTTTGAAAGAGAGTCGTCGTATCGTTCACCACCGTCGACTCTCTTTACGAGCAAAATGCGATTCCGGTTCTCCTTTTTAAACGATTTTACAAGCGACGAGTCTCGTTAGCCAACGATAGATGTATCGAGGGGTCCAATAGCTCGCGGTAGGAAGTCAACGATATCGTTACGGAGGTAAGTAAAAGTTTTCACGTCATATTATTAATGCTAAATATGTTTAGATTGTGAATTTAGGGATTATAATACAATAATCTCATGTAGTAATCATAATAGTTGTGTTCTATTTATATTAAATCCAAAACAAAACAACGACGATAATAATATTAAATGAGATAATATAAGTGTGATGTCGAGGTTATGTGCCACATTGGTTCTAGTAGCCACACAATGATGTTATTTTATTTTCCACCACAAACTACATCAAATGACTAAAAATAAATCTATACCTAAAAAAAGCAGATAGTAAAATATATTATGGATCACCCAAATACGATTAAATGATTTTTCAAACTAAAAATAAGGCCTAAACGTTAAGTTTCAAACTTTTGGGCTATTTTTATTTAAATATCTTGTAGACTTGAAGGATATTGATTTAAATAAAGGCTTATCTTATAAGTATACAACTGTAATTACAAGTTTAGCACGCCAAATATTTGACAATCTGTGTAAGTTAAGAATAATTAATTGTTCAAGCAAGTTTTGCAAGTGAAAAGTGTTTATAAATACCTATCTTTTTGTAAGAAGATACATAGGATCTAGGCCTATCATTTTAAAGGGAATATGCTATATTAACTATTATTATTTTATTTGTTGCCTCAAGGATATTTAATTTTAAAAGTTATAAAACCTTATGCTACGCCTAGGTTATATTTTAAAAGTTATAAAACCTTTTACAAGGCCTAGGTTAGGCCTATATTGAGCTACAACTAGCTAATCCTTCTGGATGTTAGGTTATAGATTGATGAAGGCCTGTTAATGTTTCTTAAATCATATTAATATAAAGCTAACCCCAACTAATCTTTTTCAACAAACTTTTATCAAAATGTATATGCTGATAAAAGGTGTTTTAGAATCGTAAATGTTACATTTTCCTTCTTCTGTGAATCTAAAGTTGTATATACCTACAAAATAATGATAACCTAGCATAAGACCAACTTATTTTTTTGTTTAATACAATTTAAAGTTAAAATTTAGGTCTGCTTTGTGTGAATGTAAAACATAAAAACTGAAACTGCCATTTCTATTACTTGTTGAAAGTATTAACGGTGATGATACCCAATATCCATACCTTTGAGATGAACTTTCTCCTATATAAAACCTGAAAATCATAAAATGTATGCTATCATTTTACTTTAAAAAAATGTGGGGAATCCACTGATACTAAACTCAAGATTTTTAATAAATTTATTTATATTATAAGCCTAACCTAACCTTCCTTGTGGTAATTAGACAGTTGATTTGATCTTACCTTGTTACCATTCCATTCAATGATAAATTAGCATCTCAATTAATATTTGCAAAATAATATATAGTATAAAATAGATCATAGCTCAAACGACGTGTTGGTCTAGGTTTGGACTTGGGTTTTATCGAGTTTTCTAAATGTTGTAAAAATAAAATAACTTAAAATACATATAATTAACATATCAATGGATTCACCATTTTCTTGTGAGTATAATGAAACTGATAAATGTTTAATGATTTGGTTTCTCGTGTGAAATACGTTTTATTATACGGTAAGGTGCTTACGCATCATTTCCCTAATAACTTTGTTCTACTATTTGTAGGCTAACTGTGGGGACCTACAACATGTGGACCAGTCGACCATATCCTGTGTCTCGAAGAAAATTTCCACACTGTTGGCGGTAAACCCTTGATGTGTCTGCACGTCTGACCTTCAAAGTATTTGAGGTTGCATATCAGTATTACACCCACATTCCTGTTCAGAACCCAGTGGACCAAAGTTAGTAGAGAATTTAACAAGTAAGCTTCATGAGATTAATAATATCTTAGCAAAAATGTTTTCTCCACTAAATACTCACAGTAATTTGATGTTAATTTAGAAACAGCAATTAATTATTAAATAGTTATTGTCAGGGTTGTGGGGTCTGATTCGGAGTCGGTAGTAAGGTACTGACTCCGACTTCTAAATAAAAGTTTGTAAATTATAATTAGGGGAAAAGTTTATTAATTATGTTCTGTTACTCTTAAGTTTGTATATTATTTGGTTTCAAGGTAGGCCTCAATCCTCTGTTTCTGTTAAAAACTATTTTTATTTTTTATTAAATGAACAGTTTAATCCATATTTACTTTAATAGAAATGTAGGAAAGTTTTCTTTTCCAGAAATTGTAATAAAAAACATATTTAAGTTCTATGGGCCTAAGTAGCCTAATGATTCATGTGGTGGTGATGATAAAATTTCCTTGTTACCATTTTAGTATTTAGTATTTTAAAATTTTAATATGTATTAATTAGTAATACATTTACTATGGCAAAATTAGTAGTATAGTAGTAATTAGTTATTAGTATTAGTTATTAGTAATTAATTAGTAGTAATAGTAGATTCTCTATTACCTGCTAATTAATAAATGCATTTGTCATTTTCGGAGGAGTTGGGAGTCGAAGGTATAGCCTACTGACTCCTCAACCCTGGTTATTGTTATAACAATTATATTGCAGTAGCACAATATCTGTATACATTTCTCATGGTAAATGAACCAATTAGGGCCTAACTGCATTTATACTAAACCTATAAAAACAGTTATATGTAAGTAGGCTCTATTTAACACAATTTATTGGTTTAAGATTACTCTGTTATAGTTTTACTAGCAAGCTTCACACATTAGGCCTAAAAGATTTATTTTATACATTTTATGAGATACTCTTGCAGGTAGAAGGACTATTTGTAACAAGATTTTGGTGGGATGTACTTAAAATTCAAATATCTTATTTGCGGTTGACTTTGATAACAATAATTTAGTTATTTTGTAGGTAGAACCTATTGTTAGTATATATCTAAAGTATCAGCTGATTATCACATGCCTTCAAGTATTAATAAGTGAAAGAAGAGCCTCATTATAACCTAACTATTGCAATAACTATGCACACAGTTAATTTTAATAACTTGATTTTGTTTAATCTTTGTTTATAGACACACACCATGAGGACTTCATTTTGTTCGGCTGGCTGACAACTCCTGAATACCCATTCAGAAGAACCGTTTAGGATGTCACAAATAATTATAACTATCTTAATAAAAAAACAAATCTCACTTGTAAAATAATTGTTAAAAATGTCAGAAATTTGTATTTATTTAATTGCTTTGTTTTTCAATTTTATATTAATAAGAATAATAAAATGCCAAGGCTGTCTTTATCAAACAAGGTGTGGTGACCTGACTAATCATATAAACACATTTACAAACTAACTTAACTCAGAACAGACACAAAAACTATCACTCGGCTGTTAATTCATCACTGGAAAGGGGGGATTAAATTTATTGGTTTTGATGGAGATCAATCTTCAGACCCATATTATAATGTGTAGACAAAGATTGAGACAAGGTGTCATTACTTCCAATAATCTTGGTGTCATGGTTGTTTAGTAATGCATGTTCTTGTCATGTTTTCTAGTGGGTATACAAGCGAAGTCATTTGATAATAATTATTATTACTATTAACCTTCCTTATCCCAAACACATTAGCATAATTAGTTCATGTGCATTGCACAAACAGTTAGAGACGCAATGGAAAACATTTGTTTAAAAAAGAAATGTATGAGATTGGTGAACTTAAAGGTTACACACTTCAATGGAGTGAGGATGGGAAACCAGCACTTAGGGAAATTGGTCGAAAAGCTAATTAAAGTATATTAAGAAAGCTTAATTTTCCTATGGTTCAATATGACTACCATTCCCTCGCAAGAGTGATTAGATACATATTAGCTATTTGTTTATGGATCTATATAATCAACATAAAACAAGTAGTTATTGACCTTGGCACAAACTGGGTCATCTAGGTCCACCTTCACAGCTCTCTGTGGAGACATCCAACATTTCTTCAAGAAACAACTGAAGGAGTTGTATTCAACAGAAATAACAGCAGTTCCTTCCATGACCTTCAAGTCTTAATACAAAGTAAACATGTACTTTTAGCTTTCATTGCTAAGATTATTTGTCATCGAAATAGGAGAGTTGGTAAAATACTGCTATTTAGGGCCAGTTTCATAGTCAGGCTCGGTGAGCCTAAAGTGCGAGTCGATACTAAATACAGGACGACACCTACCTATATCAAAATGGAATGGGCCAGTTTCATATGCGAAACTGGCCCATTCCATTCAATTTCAGGTAGGCAACGTCTTGTATTTAGTATAGCACCGCACTTGAGGCGAACTAAGTCTGACTATGAAACTGGCCCTTAGAACTAATAGTATTGCAAGTTCTAGAAGAGAAAGACATAAAATATGCTTTGCCTAACTGAATTATTTATAACTTAACAAACCAAGCCACTTTTAGTAGTTAAATTACATGCAACATTTATTCATTAACTACCAAAATGTCATCCTTTAGTCTTAGGCCTACATTTTACTATATTAGTGAAAACTAATCCTTCATAAGAAATTATTTAAAATAAATTCATTAGGCTGCTACTCTCGCCATCGTTAATTATCTAATTGATACTTTTGCTCCATCATGTAAAATAAGCTAGAAATTTATTCAGTGGAGGAGTTTATCTATTTCATAACTACATAAGGCTTATTTTCAATTGGGATAGTAGTTTTTGGAAAACATTTTACAACTCTTTGGCTATAGGCCTTTGGTTATTTAAAATACAAAACAGATGTAATATAAAGATTAGTAAGGATTTACCTTCTTCAGTGGCCGCATAGTCTAAGACGCTATTTTCGCAATAGATTAGATTCCTGAAGATAGGGGTTTGATCCAGGCCAGGTCTATTAAGGGTGGTTTTCCTAAATATTTTTTCCACTCTCCCTCCAAGCAAATGCGGGTGCACCTCATCTAAATCCAACCTTAATCCTTAACAAATTAGGGTAAGTAGTATATAGGCACATAACACAAACAGGTAGTAAATGCCGGTGCTAAAAATAAGGAGGGAATAAGGAATATATTTTATTTATGGAATTACAGTTATGTATTGTAGAAACTGGATGTGTGTGGCACCCTATAAAATCACGACACATATTGGCCTGCATATTTTTTCAAAGGTGGCATGGCATAACCTTGTCCTTGGCAGACTTTTTTGGACAAGACCTTTTTAAACTTTGAATGCAGTATAATAATTAAACCAAGCTCAAATAATCTAATATATATTTACTCACTACACCTTTGATCATCAAGAAATATTATCTAAACGTTCTCTACCTACTAAATAGACTAAATAGTTTCAAAATAGAAATGTAGGCCAATTTTAAAATTACAAACATAATGCATTTTAAATGATTAAAAGGAGAAATGATTATCAAAAAAGAAGTTATTTATTAAACAACGTGTATTTTTAATTAGAGCTTGCACAGAGTATTTATAGTACTAGAATGAATAGCTTATATCGTTTAAATTTAATCAAAAGTTATATTTTCAAATTCTTACTTCTCGATAAGTCGCGTGTTTCAATTGGCTGTGGACATAGCCTCGCTTCACAGGCCCTCGTTTAATCACGTTTCCTAACGATACCTTACAGATTCGATTCTGTGACGATAGCGCTCTTTCAAGCAAAGAACCGGAATACGAAATTCGTTATGACAAGCGATGACTGTCGTTCAATACCATCGAACGATAGCGCGAAAGAAAAGATCCAGAATCCCACTGCATATTTATTTCCACAAACTATTTGAAACAGCCAATAATTAAGTGGCTGTGCTTTTATGGTTGTTGAATATGTATTTTAAACATTTGATGTTAAGTGCATTTATGTTTTGGTGAGTGATTTTAGTTTAGCTTAGTTTTTATCATTGTTTGTGAGTTTTAGTTTAGTTTAGTTTTTATCATTGTTTGTGAGTATGCCTAGAAATTGGCAATCTGGAAGACCTCGGAAAAGAAGTAAAAAATCAAAATGCAAAAGAGCGGAGTGGAAGAAGAAAAAAGAAGCCCTTCTAGAAGCATGCAGAACTAATCTTTCGTAAGTTGCACATTATAACTATTCAAATAATCTAGTAAATTTTCCTAATTTTGTTAATCAAAGGTATTAAATATAAAAGTTCTATTAACTATAAGAAATAGATATAATTGAAACAATTACTTTTAAATTATTAGCTGTCCACTGTCATTACATTTTTATTTATTTTTTATTTAGCACCGCGTCTTACTACCCGTTCGGTTTATACTTTTATATACTAATTACGCTTATGGGTTAGGAATTGGGAAGGTTGAATTTAGAGGAAGTGAATCTGCATTTGCGTGGTGGGAGAGTGAAAAACTATTTAGGAAAAAAACCTCCCAGTTCACTCGACCGAGATTCAAACCTCAATCTCCCCGTTCTCGGCAGTCTAGCTCAACACAAAACTAGTGCGTTAGCTGACTACCCCACCGAGGTGGGCTACTTTTTATTCTTGTGTGTTTTTAGACTATCTAATTTCTAACTAATTTTTCAAATATTTTTATTTAATTTTTATTAGGGACGTGTCTCGAGATGAATGGCAGGATATAAACGTGTCACCACAACCTGGCCTCTCTGGTCTTCATAACCAAATGAATCATTCTCCCACGTCCTTATCCAAGTAAGTTAATCTTATCATAGCTATTTAAGTTTTGTAACTAATGATTTATGTTAATATTAAAAGCTAGAACTATTTAAAAATATGCAATGGCAGCGTTGATAGCAACCAATTATTTATCTTATCTATATGAAAGCATGGATTGAAACGGCACAGAAGCGTTAATTTACATTCTACTCTTACATGAGATTGAAAAATATCTATTCAAGTTTTAACCCAGAAGAAAGTTCAGCCCAAACAATTAGGTATGGTACAAATTGAAGTGTTTCTGGGTCAGAGGTGTTGTAACCAGTGGCATGATAACCTTATTGGGCTAGGGGGAGCGGGTAAGGGGGCACCGGGGGAGCTCCACCAGGACTTGTTTGAAGAATATAAGCCCCTGGAAGCTATTTGAAGGTATTATTTAAAATGATAGTTGGGGATTTGAGCATTCTTCCACTAACACCTAAATACATTTCTTTTACACTTTCTTAATTTCTCATAATTACGGGGTGTAGAGAAAGTATCATTATGTTAAAATATTTATTTTGAGATTTTTATAAAAATTAACTTTTTATATCCCTTTGTTGTCTGTATAGTAATAATTACAATACGCACCTTAATCAACAGCTCTTCTCACGTGTGGTTGGTTTTATGTTAAAAAAACGAACACTGAATAGTAGCTAACAAAATTGTATCACTAGTACTGGGCTGCTGCCAACCCGGCACATGTGTGTTTGCTGGCAACTTTCTTAAAAAATTACTAATTTTTTTATGAATTTGCTGAACTAGGGTCGTGAAAAATTCTAACTGTTGGAAAGAACTATTTTGTTAAATTACAACCAATTTCAGCATAGTCCGTTCACATAGCCTACATTTTCTCTTCTATGACAATTGTAAAATTACTTAAAACTGTTCAATGAATATTTTACTTCAAATATGTGTTGTCATTTGGATATGTGATGCAAATACATATTACCTTTTCAAATGATAATACAAATTTTCCAGACGAATGACTAAGGGACATCGTATAGAAATATTTAACTGCCAGAAAAATCCAAATCTACCATAAACGTTAACTTAATCTACCATAAACTACTCTAATAGAATATGATTCTTTTTTAATGGTCTACAATAACCATTGATCTCTATACAATAACTGGATGGACATCTGTGGCTGAAATTTTCGAGCTGTCGTCTGCATACCATTGGGTAAGAGAGAAGAAAACTTTCGGGTATCTCTTTCTCTCTTTCACCCATACAAGGCAATGTGGCATTTTGACATAGTTCATTAATTTGATTGAATATTTGAAATACATCAATGTGAGGTGGTTAAATTAAATAAATATGTTAGTTAAAGCTTTGAAGAGCATATAAAAGTTCAAAACTGGTTAGTTTTTTATTTAAATAAGTTGATGTAGCCTAATATGTACGATGATTTTTGAAGGAAGCTTACTTTTAAGGCTTTATCTCGTACCAGAATCCTACCATATATTTGTGTTTAGTTAGGATAAAAGACCTTCCAGAGGGAAATTTCTACTTCTGTTCTAAATTGCCGTTCATCAAACCAAAATATTATATATATGATAGTATTCTGGTACGAAATAAAGCCTTATACATTGGGATTATTACTAAAATCAGGGTTTAGTAGATACTGTACTTTCTACAAGCCAATAACCTAAACTATCATTTGAACGTAAGACTTCTACACAAAGTGTGTCATTCAAACAAATGTAATACAGTTTTTAGCTAACTTGTTTCATTATAGTTATCGAAATGTCAACATAATATGGTTTCTGAAAGATATGAGCCAACTTAAAAAAACAGGTATTATTACAATAATACTTTCCACAAGCCTATAACCTAAGTGATAGTTTGAATGCATGGCAACTATTCAAAGTTTGTCATTCAAACAAATGTAATCAATTTTTAAGATACCTTGTTCATTATATTTATCGAACTTTCAATAAAATATGGTTTCTGAAACCAATATACACGCTAATAACCAACTTTAAATATAAGTGTTGTCGTGGCAGACTGTAAACAACATTGATGATAACTACATAAAAATTGAAATATCTAAGGTTTTATTCGTATTTGTACAGTATTACCTGTAAAACTGGATTGTATATCCTTTAATGCAAATGTTTCTTCAGGAAAGTATGGTATAATACTTCACTATTTTCAAACAATAACACTTTTATTCATCAGAGACATGTTTTCGCATAAGAACATTTAAAGAAACCGTTAAATCTTTCCCCCCCTCAGTGTAGCAGACGATACGCTTGAGCGTCACGCTTTTGTCCTTGGAATGTGCAAGTGTATGTCCATCCAGTTATACTATAGAGATCAATGACAATAACTGAGTCAAAGATGTCCAAAGCTAGGAATAAAAATCTATTTTGACCCGTTCAGTTAAATACTAACCAATCTTGGTAGTTTTACTCTGCAGACCCAAATAATAGATCCAAGGATGGGCAAAATGTAAGAAATATAGGATAAAGAATTTTTTCCGATTTCGATTAAACTCGTATGACAAACACGTCCTTTGGGTAGAGTACTAGTCAAAAGGGGGGGAGGAGGGGGAATATTTGTTGAGCACACATCATAAACCTTAGCGGAGAAACTGTGAACTTGAATAAGGTTTAATATTTTCCATAACATTTTAATTTAGTTTACTTTATTTTAAATTTATAATATATCTCTAGAGATGACATATCTCTATAATTTTAAATAATTAACAATAAGCATATGTTTACTAACCATGATTAATCATATAATTTTATAAATTAACAGATAATCGCTTAGAAAGCGATATTTTATGTAAATAAATTTTGGTTTTTTCAGTCAAAATGTTTCGGAAATCCAAGATTGTGACCAGGAATATTGGGCTGAAATCCCCATCACAAGGGATCCAAATATCAAGGAAATGAATGAACTTCTTAGTGGGCGCCGTGTGGTAAATATTGTTCATATGCTAAGCCAGCTTACTACCCTTGCCACACATGGCAGAATATGTACTGAAGGACGTTTTTTGTTTCATTCCGAGAAAAGGATTGGAATTGTCAGCCATTTGATTTTTAAATGTTTAATGTGTGAAGAAACTAGAGTTGTCAAAACTGAAGTGGAAAGCAAGGAAGAAGAGTTAAATGATGAGTTTGTGTGGGATGACTTATCAATAGGGATAGGCCATCAGCAAGCACAAGAAATGATGGCATTGATGGAGGTGCCAATCATGGATAAAAAGAAATGGAGGCGTCATAAACAACATAGTGAAGTGGTAAGTTATTTTTATTTCTACAAACATGTTGTTTTTACAAGTTGTTGAGTTTAGTATGGGTGCATTAAAAATCTTTTTACATCTTATTTATTATTTTTATTATTATTGTTTTATTATTTTTATTATTATTATAGGTATGGGAAGAAAAATTAGAAGAATGTATGCGCCAAAATGGTGTTCGAGAACGAGAAATAGCGTTGGAAAAGGGGCATGTAGATGCCGATGGATTTCCCTCTATCACAGTATACCAAGATGGTGGCTGCTGTACACGTTCATACGGGCATGCATATAATGCGTCGTCAGGAGTGGTAAGTTAAATGAAAATGCTACAACTACCCCACTAAATCCATTTTGTGTATTCGGTCCTGATTCGTCCATGAGTAATATACAGTGTCTTGGAGAATCCTCAAACATGAAGTGTCTTCTCAGTGTATGATCAGCTCACTTAATATTAGCATTATTAAACACCTTTTAAATTAAGTTTGTGTGAATACGATTAAACTAATAAAACACATTGCATTTTTATACTATTACAAAACAATATTTTGTTACAGGCGTGCATAATAGGTGCTGCAACTAATGGATTGCTGTACATTGGAGTAAAAAACAAATATTGTTATATATGTAGCCAAACTGAACCAGGAAAAGAATCAAAGGAGCACAAGTGCTACAAGAATTACCATGGCACTTACACTGGAATGGAACAAGCTATTCTCGTGCAGGGTTTCAGAGAGAGTGAGAGCATGCATATTTTGCGTTATAAGTACATTGTCAGTGATGGTGACTCTAGTACTTATGCAAATATACAGCGTAATGTATCCTATGGAAGACAGGTCATAAAATTGGAATGTGCTAATCATATAGTCAGGAACTACACAGACAAATCACATAAGATCATAAAGGACACAGCTCATGATATCACAGCCCGTAAAGAACTGTCTCAACTAATCCCGCGACCAACAAAAGGTGCTCGAGCTGCCATCATTGATGCTGGTGACAATGTGAGTAACAGTGATGTTTTATGTGATGACCTACGTAATGGTCCGTATCATGTTTTTGGACAGCATTCTAACTGCCGGGATACCTATTGCAAGCGAAAGGAAGGAGGAGAAATCAACAAGGTTCCAATGATGTCTACAACTTCTGTGTGGTCTGCCATCATGAAGGCACTCGACCCCCTAGTCATCAAAGCAGATAAGCTTGTGGGAAATCACACCACTAACCAGGCCGAACGCTATATGAGTCTCGTTTCAAAGTTTTCATGTGGTAAACGAACGGATGTCAGCAAAAGTGGACGATACAAGAGATGTTGATTAGCTGCTGGTCTCTCTCATACTGGAGGTCCAAACTGGCATGCTTCACCTCTAAAAAGATTGATTGGGCATAGCCCAGGTCATATAACCAAAAAGATATTTGCAGCAAGATCAAGAGTTGTACAAAGTCACCGAAAAAGAAAAGCATCAAGACATCTACTATTGGGACACCTAAAAAAAAAAAAAAAATGATACGGCACACCGCACAGACTTTCTCTCTCTTTCTATAAACTCGTAAGATTTCTGAACGGAATAATGTACATTGTATCATCACCACTCCACATAAGAACACGCATAAAATAATATACAATGATATGGAATCAATGAGAAAAGAGGCGCATCTTTGTCCACCTAAGAGCATTTCAAACAGTTTAATGTCTTCCACAAGGGTCAACACTTCGTATTAAAATTTCGATTTCTGGTTAAAATTTTAACATTTTATAAGGTGTTGCAGATCTTCAAGTCATCGCATTGATATTTAATTATTCATTTATACATTTTGACCAATAAAAAATGTAAATATTGACTATTGAGTCTAAAATGGAGATATATCATTGCTATGCAAACATTTCTCCTAATAGCTTTAAGGAAAAATAACATACTTTTTTTAGATACTTATATTTAATTACTCTATGGCATTGGAGAATTATTGCGTTAAGACTTAAGTAGTATATCTTTACAACTAAAGCTCACAAAATTGTATTAATATATTTGCAAATATCTCAGAAACTGTTGCTTTTATAAAAATATATGTCAAATAAAAGTTTTTTTATTTCTAATAGTCCTACAATTTTGCAATGATAAGTTGTTTAGTTTCTCAAATAGTTGTGGAGATACGGAAATTAACGATTCTGTAAAGTACCCTAAAAATAATTTTCATAGGAAAATGAAAATAGCCAGTTTATTTATAATCTTAATCAACGCCTAGATACGAATTTTAATGAAAATCTTTTGAGCATATTTTGAGAAAACCGACTTTTTCTCTTTTCGCCCTTCAGTAAACTACCCTTAATTTTAAGTTTTTATAGACACACAGACAGACGGCATTGCAAAGACTATTTTTTAGGGTTTTGTGGGTCATGAGACGTCGACATCCATCAACATTTCAGGCTAGTTTTTTTATTTACAGTCGCAATACTTAAACTTTATTGTCCAAAAAGTTAAAAAATTCATATAATTGCGTATAGATTGAAAGTTATTGATTTTATAAAAATATGTTTCGGATAAAATATTTGTATTATAAATATATATACATATTTGTAATGCTAAGTAATTTAATATCTCAAATATTTTCGAAGCTATTATAAAAAATGTTAATTTACGCATCAGATCGGAGCCCTTAAAGCCATTTTGCCGAAATATTGAGGGTAGCCATTTTGTTTGGAATATTTATCAATGTTTATAAATGAAATTTAATCAAAATTGTTAAAGCCGATTTTGAGAAAATCGACTTTTTCTCTTTTTTCCCTTCAGTAAACTACCCCTAATTTTAGGGGTAGATATCCAATTCCAAAAACCCCTTGGGGCAACCCTATGAAAACCCAAGATATCAAGTTTTAGCTCAATCGGTAAAATAGTTTAGGCTCTAGTTGGAGGTACAGACAGACAGACAGACGGAAATTCAAAAACCACTTTTTCGGATTCAGGGAGTCATGAAACGTCAAGATTCATCAAAATCTTGAGTTCGATTTTTTGACGATCACCATACTTTCTCTACCTGTAAGATAGAGAGAAAGTAAAAGGAACTGGGACGGTTACCGACTATGGTCCAGAAGCTGAACAACCAGACATCAGTGAAGAACAAATGGCAGAAAAAAAAGAAGAGATTCTGTCCAGACTAGGAAAGTAAGTTGCAACAGAGAATCTTTGTAATGAACTTGAACGCAGGACATTAGGCCAGAGCGGCAATATAGCATGGAGGGAAGCAAGGCTTAATAGACTAACGGCATCAATGTTTGCAAAAGTTTGCAAAATGAGAGAAGACACAGCGTGTCACAACACTGTGGTTGGAATCGTAAACCCAAAAGAGGTTAGCACAGATATGATAAAATATGGAAGAATAAATGAATCCACTGCTATAAAAAAGTATGAGGACAAATTCAAAGAAAATGTTGTTCCATGTGGTCTATTTGTAAATACTAGTTTTCCTTATCTGGGAGCCAGTCCTGATGGATTGGTGGGGGACGACACTATAATTGAAGTGAAGTGTCTACCTTCCCTCAACAAATTGAAGCTAGACAAACCAAATATACAATGTATTCGTGACGCTTGTAAAGTGAAGAATGTCGGTCTGCGTGTGAACGATGAAAACAACCTAATTCTGAACAAAACACACCCATATTTTTATCAAATACAAGGACAACTAAACATAACAAAAAGGAAAGTTTGTATTTTAATAATATTTTGTGACTTTGATGTTGAGTACTTCAAGGTGGAACGGGATCAAAACATTTGGGTAAAGGAAATGCTTCCAAAGCTAAAAAGATTTTATATGGAATGCATTCTCCCTGAAATAGTGGATCCTAGACATGTTCGTGGTATGCGATGTAGGGATCCTTTGTACATAAAAAAATCCATGGGAAAAAACGTGCCAAAAAGTAAGTTTAAAACGAGGTTAGACAATTATAAAAGTAGTTTATTATACTTATTATTATTATTACTACTACTACTACTACTACTACTACTACTACTACTACTACTACTACACCCAATGTGCCTTTAACGTGATAAACTCTATAGTAAAAATAACTTACAGCCAATGAGAGAAAACAAAAAATACAGGGAATACATGGTCATTCTTGGTAAGGCAAAAAATGAAAATTATTAAAATAAATTATGAAAGACAAACCCTCCAACAGAAGGACATTTAAGCTTTCACCCCCCCGTATCCCACACTGGTGACGGGATCAAGTGACAATATTTTAATAATTTATGTCATCATTGGCACCATATAATTGCCATTCTGATGTTTTGTAAATTAAAAGCTAACACTACAATACAAAGTGACGCAAAATTAGCTGAACTAAATATATTATATTTTGTTATCTCTTTAGTCCAGATGTAAGCTCACAAATTTTGAGGGTAAAAACATTATAACTCCAACAATACCAAAAAATCATTTTATTGTTATCTTCTCTAGACCCAATTTAATTTTTATTTTTATCAATGTGTTCTAATTATATATGTATTTATGAAAGTGTGTACGGGTTCACCTTGTATATTACTTTACTGAATGTTGTAATAATAGACAAATGATTTAACTCGGATGTGTTCGCAAAATGGACAAATTACAAATCTATTAATAGTAAATCATAAAAAAAACTTCTGACAACAATCGGTGTGTCGAAAACCTGGTAGCCCGAATAACTCGAAACTAAACACACCCTATTGTGAAAACTATTGGCATTAGAGGCCTGAGTATTATCTCAAAATAAACTTAAGTTCATGATGATTATTTTGTACACTCACAGTACCCATCTATGTCAATTAGGAAAAAACTTTTTCACAGAGTGAAAATATGTCTGCAATCAAGATTGTATTATAGTTTTTTTTTTAAATAACATTTTTTTCCCAAACGAACCAGCTAGAATTCGAGAATATTAATAAGATCATAATGGCTCATAAGGCCTTTGTAAATAATTCTGAAAAAATTACGGTGATAGTCACAATAGTTTCGGAGAAACTGTGAGTTGAGTTTTGGGGTGTTCTAATATTTGATCACGGAAGCCATGATGTATTATGCTCAACTTGGTGCACCCGAGGAAACTATCCTAAAAGGAGACGAAGAGTAAGTAAAAGAACCGTTCCCCCTTCTTTCCCTTCGTCCATAAACAACCATACGCGTGATAATGAAACTGTGATGGAAAATAAAGCGACATAGATCTCTCTCATCGATTCCCTTTACTCAACTGATAGGTCTGCTCCCTCACGTGGGCTTATATCAGGTTGTAAAACTGTATTGGGGAGGAGTATAAACCCACATCTAACATATTTCCAAAAATTAAGCCATTCGTGAGAGTTACAATTTTTTACAATGGTCCATTCCCCTTAAGTGTTAGCTAAGTGTATGGTTAAGCGTTTGTGAAATAGTAGCGTTGATGAAGAAGGCGTAGCAAACTCTAAAAATTGTATCAAAATACAAGAAGAATGGGTAGAAGCTTTTAATATACGAACTACGGAGCCTTTATAGATTAAGTTAGGCTAGGAGAGGTTAGGTTTTTTGATTTTCTTTAGTGTTTATTTAAAATTTAACAATCCATTGCAAACAAGTGTCAACTGATTTTAAATAGTAAAATAACAACTAATATAGAAAATAAAAAACTAATCTCACCTAACCTAACCTAGCAAAGCATTTGGTTTATTTTCCGCTTTGTATGGTGAGACGCAAGAAGGCTCCGTAAACTAGACACCCACCAAAAATATTAGACAGTAAAACCGGGATTATTAAAGATACTGGCTGTCATCATGGTTTTCGTCATTGTGTGACGCCATCTTTCTATAACCAGGAATGATATGGATACCGGTACCGGGAGTTTAGCCACAGCGGAAAATGAAATAATTAAGAAGTGAGTATCAGCAAGTGCTTATCACGCTCACAAGCATCTTTTAACGAATTGTTTATTAATTCCAATCATATCGTACAATAGAACATAAATAGTTGGCATTATTTTTATTGAAACAATTTAGTTTTTTTAGTAAATGTTTTAGTGCTGCCACCGAGGCCGGTGGTTCAATCAATAAAACAGTTTTGTTTTGTAATTAGGGTGATGGTCATCAGATTGCACTAGTAGCTTCGTGGGATACTTGCTTTGCACTTTGCACCCAGCCTCGGTGGCTCACTTGGTTAAATAGATTTCCGTGGCCAGGGAGATACGGTCACTAGATAGCACCAGGGGCTACGTGTAGCATATGTTTAACAGCTTGAATACGGGCACTTTCCGAAACATAAAAATCAATTCTCTATCCCTCCAGAATATGAAAAGCCCCAGAATTTTTAATGAGCAATTTACTAGTACCATTTTTTGAAACTTGAGTTCAAATTGGTTTAATGTCGCCTGGCTATTTTAACTCCAAGATTCCTCCCCACCAAACATTAGGCAATAATAGCAAAGATAAGTTTGTTTTATTTTGTTTCCTATTAACCATCTGTATTTCAAGTAAAACTTTTCTTAAAAGTTCTGGTTTATTTCTCATCCTTCTGTGAAATATTTTATTTTGGTCTTGCTATTTTTCCTTTTAAATGCACATTTTATTCAAAAGACAAAGCCTCAGAATTATTTAACAAAAAGTCAACTGAATCGAAAGAGTCATTGTTGATGTTTACAGCGTCTCCCATTTTTTTTACGGTACAAACACTAAATCTTAAATATTACATATATATATATACATATATACTGTGTATATATATACTGTATATATATATATACTGTATATATATATATACATATATACATATATATATTATATACATATATATATATACACACAGTAAACCCTCGATTATACGGACTAATTGGGGGGCAAGCCTTCCCGTAAAATCGGGATGAAAAATTTAGTGAGTTGAAAAATACAAGTAAAACATATTTTTTGTGTTAGTAATGCATTTTCATTACACGAGGTAAGTAAAAGTAAGTTAATAATATACACATTAAAAATAGCAGTTAAGTCTGTCTTTACATTTAATTTTTCGTCGAAGTTAAAAAAACATTAACTTTAACCAATTTGTCATTATTTTCTTCTTTAACTGTGTGAAACAAACATCCATTTTTAGTTGTTTGTATTTGTAATGGTGTTTTCGAACCACAACTTCCCTTAGCCGTCTTACATGTTGGTAATAAGGCTGCATTTCCATGTCTGTAGTCACATTCAGATAGTTTACAACCTTATCTAGTGATTTTATAACTTCAGAAAGCTTATGAGTCTCTCTTGTACAATTTTCATCTTCGTCCTCACCATCTTCATCTTCAGGTCTTGTAGCAGCTCTTACATCTTCTGCAATCTCTTCCTCAGTCATTACGTAGTGTCCAGGATCCCCCTCGTCTGCTTCCAGCCACTCTTGAATTTGTTCTGCAGTTGGACCCATTTCCCCTCCCATCAACAACTGCTCTTCAAATGTTGTCGTTCCAATTCTTCCAAATCAATTTCATCATCTTTGTCCAACAGAATATTCTTCCATGCGTTAGGGAGAGTCGTGTTTTTGGTATTTTGCCAGGCACAGCTCCATTGAAAATGGCCGATTTAATAGTATAATTTCTTATATTTTCTAGTGTCCTCTTATTCCTAGTATCCTCTAGCACGTCAGCAGGCGGTTCAAGCACCTCCATGATTTCTTCTAAGAACTTTCTCCTGTACAAACGCTTACAGGCCATTATAAATACTTGATCCATAGGCTGAGTAAGCGAAGTAGTGTTAGGGTGTAAAGACATTGACTTGATTTTTCCATCAAAGTTGCAAATTATCTCACAGCTTGGATGTGATGGAGCATTATCCAAAATTAATAAAGAATTGACTTCTTCCTGTGGGATCATAATATTCTTCAGAACTTGTGGTCGTGTGGATTTGCCAACTACAACAATTTTTAACTGGTGACTACCGTCGGCATTGGCACAAACAAGAGCAGAAAACCTCTCTTTGCTTAGTTTTATTCCTGGAACTGAGGTTTCGTGTCTAAAAGCCTGTGTCTTTTCAGACAAAGACCTCCAAAAACACCACTTTCATCTACATTGTACAGCTGAGATAATATCAGTCCTGTTTTATTTATAACTCGATTCAACTTTTCCCTGAATGGCTGCACATTACCAAAATCAGCACTCAATTACTCACCACACGTTTTTCGATTTGTGATGTTATGTCTCTTACGAAAACGCCACAACCAACCAATGCTCACTGTAAATCCTGATACATTCAAATGTTTTGCTAGACTTTCAGCTGCAGCCTGAATTTCAACACCCCGTACGCCGACACCACTTGTTCTCTGTTGCACATACCATTTATAAATTGCTTCTTCTAATTCTTTCTCTTTTGGTAATTTCAAGTTTTTTCTTTGGTTAATCCCGCTGGTTGAAGGTGTTACATCATATTTTAAAGAAAACAGTTTCACTTTTCCCTTAAGCTTTTTTTTTATGTAGGACAAAGTTTGTTTTGAAATTGAAAATTCCCTGCAAATTTTAGCCACTGATACCCCACTTTCTATTTTTTCAATAATATTTAGTTTGGTACTTAAACTAAGAGAGGCTCTTTTCTTTGGTGGAGCCATTTTAAACACGCACAGTTTAGTAAATATATGGAAATACATACTACACGTAAAACACTAGACCACAGCTAAGTCTCAAAGTACTATACACGAAACAAGCCTAATGATCCAGGAATGACTACTAAACTAAGCTGCAGAACAACTTAATGCTACGACTTGCACATTTTTTAAACCAGATGAAACCGGTTTTGAGTGGTGTGCACTAGGTGGCGACAATGAGAGGGTGAGTCATGCCCATTGATCTACTATAACTGGATGGACATCTGTGGCTGAAATTTTCGAGCTGTCGTCTGCATACCATTGGGTAAGAGAGAAAGAAACTTTCGGGTATCTCTTTCTCTCTTTCACTCATACAAGGCAATGTGGCATTTTGACATCGTTCATTAATTTGATTGAATATATGAGATACATCAATGTGAGAGTGGTTAAATTAAATAAATATGTTAGTTAAAGCTTTGAAGAGCATATAAAAGTTCAAAACTGGTTAGTTTTTTCTTTAAATAAGTTGGTGTAGCCTAATATGTACGATGATTTTTGAAGGAAGCTTACTTTTAAGGCTTTATCTCGTACCAGAATCCTACCCTATATTTGTGTCTAGTTAGGATAAAAGACCTTCCAGAAGGAAATTTCTACTTCTGTTCTAAATTGCCGTTCATCCTACCAAAATATTATATATATGATAGTATTCTGGTACAAAATAAAGCCTTACAGATTGGAATTATTACTAAAATCCGGGTTTATAAGATACTGTACTTCCTACAAGCCAATAACCTAAATTATCATTTGAACGTAAGACTTCTACACAAAGTGTGTCATTCAAACA